>MJUT01062212.1:0-18800 GCA_002080005.1 Gigantidas platifrons | reverse complement strand
ATTAGTAATCTTTGTGATCAATACATCATGAAAATAGAGTGATGCACATGTCCATTTAGTAGTTTACTTTCCAGTTGATGGAGAGAGGGGTAGGGAGCTTTTATTTTATTATTTTAACATGTACATGATTTTATTCATAGAAAATTTAGAGACAATGAGACATAAATAAGTGTTCTAGCCAATATTATAAAAGAAATATGTATAACAAGTAACCAATAATAGAAACTATATTAATTAGTCAAAAAGAATTCTTTTATTTAGTTACTTGAAAAACGTATTGGATTAAAGTTCTTTTTTTTATCGTATAGTTACTGAGGTCAAAGGACATTTGCATAATTAGCCATCAGAGTCACTTAATCGTTTTAGTGAAAATGAAGTTTTCTGCTTAAACAGAAAATCAATAAAACTTTGGATGTAAACAGAACAATTTGCAATCAAGACATTGATTTTTGAAGATATCTTTAATGAAAAATATTAATTACAGGTATAGAAAGTACATAGTCATGATAGTACATGCATACAGATTGAGATAGAAAGATGAGAAGAATATATACTTTAATAGCTACTTATATGTAGTTAGAGGGTCTACTTTCCCTTATTTAGTGGTATGTTTAGTACAGTTTTAGTTTTTTTTTCTGTAAATGTTGATGCTGTTCATATGCGGTTGACTGATTATATGCTTGATTAGCTGAACAATTAATTTACATAGAAATATTGTTATTTACAGTGTAAACATGTTTCACTATCATACTTTGAAGTTATCATGTTAGAAAACAGTATTGATAAAGGGGGGTATTTTATTGGAAAGGGAGATAATTCTGTTTTAGAGGATTTAGTTAATTATTGTTATATTAATTTATGCTAAGGTTTAAATGGTATTTTTCCATTTTAGAAAAAAGGGCCCAAAGGGGCCAAACACTAATTATGATTGATCAAACATTATTTATTTCCAAATATGTTTAAATTTTCCCAATTTGTGTGCAGGATTATCATTACTTAAAATTCCTTATTGTGCTCTTATTCAGTGGGAAATGGTCGGATGTATTTGAATCATGTATTAAGTTTTTCTTGTTTCCTGTGTTGTATATGAATATGTCTCTTTTTAAATAAAAGTATATTTTGAAATAGTATCTTGTTTTTGTTTTATTTTTTAAAGATAGCCATTAGTGTGTACATTAACAGTGTACATGTTTCTTGATTTACAAACCAAGTTGATGGAATTAGATCTAAAAAGGTAAAATGATATTATGCAAGAAGTTGGTTGAGGTGTTGGATGGTCTAGTTGGCAATTTATCCATTACTTGTATATAAACAAGTCAACATAAAGGACAACCCTAGCAATGAAAAGCACCAAGAATATACAAACTAATGCATAATTAAATTTCAATAAGAATTCTTAATATTAAGTCAATAATGTTGTGATAAACCATTTTAAAGCTCTGCATTTTTTGATAATCAGCATTTAAACCTGGTAGTTGAAGTTGAGATGAGCAACATACTGTCAAAGCGCTTGACTGGTGTCTACATCAAAGTATGACAATCAAATATAAACCAATATATTTTATTAATAAAGTTTATTTATGGAGGAGATTATTGATGTGTAAACTCGGCCGCCTCACTCACAAATTGAATAAAGTCCTGACTTTATGTAGAGTTTGTGAGGGAAAAGGCCGAGCTTACAATTCGATAAGCTCCTCCAAAATAACCTTTATTACATTTCATGCATTGAAATGCTCTTTTCCAGGACTTCTTCGCTGTAGAAATTCTCACTAATTGTGAGCTCATGAGAAGAATTTATGGATGTGTAAACTTTTTCCGTTGTCATAACAACAACCAATGAAATACAACATAACAAATCATATTGGAAATATCTTTGTTACTTCCTCCAAAATATTACAAGTTTTCAAAAATGTCAAATGTCAACTCATCTTTGCATCGTCTTTCGATCCAACAAAATGTCAAATATAATCTTTGCATCAGCTTTCGACAGAACAAAATATCAAAGACCATATGTTTATATCTTTAGAGGATGACAAAAGGTAAAAGACAGCCTTTTTCTCACCTTTTATAACTACAACAGACCAAAGACAACCTTTCGACAAACAAAATTCAACAAAAGATGACCTTATAAGGTGGACCGACTTTTGTTCATATTTTGTGCTTCACAAAAGGCTATCAAAAGATGATTTTTCATGCAGTGGGAATTACGTCACTCTTAAACTGTTAACCTAAAACCCTGAATACAATCTCGTAGAATCCGGTTTATCCCGACGCGATAAATGAATTTAAGCATATAACTTAAATTATGTTATCTCGTACGGTTATAAAGAAAAAAATATTTAAAGTTTGGGCGGTAATTGGCCACAGGTTTAATTTCAGATCAATATATATATAGATGTATAGATAGATAGATACAATAACAAGATATGCGGTTACCGACAAATTATGGCAACCATTTGATAGATGGTAGATATATATTCAATGGTTATACAATGCACCGTGGGATACACAGGTGCTTGTAAATTGAAGTATGATCACACCGTGGGATACACAGGTGCAAATGTTCAAATGGTATGTTTCAAGCAGACTATACAAAGATAAACATAAAAAGCAGCGAATTCCGCCAAATTGACAGAACAGGCAAACTCTTGGTTGCACTGCTAACCGCCATGAAAATGGGTATTCGCTGGTAACCTGTGAACCATTACTAACACCAATTAATCATACAAAACAGCAACATATATACATCACAATTGACTGTGTGGTTATTGCTTAAACCATTAGATAGATGATAGATAGATATGTGGTTTTTATTTACCACTTAGATAATAAATACTGAGATATTCTACCAATCTTATAAGATGTATACGTGCTGCAATGCATTAACTAAAACATAATTAAGGTATAAAACATAAGTAAGGTAAGATAATCAATAACATATAGTTGTTTACTCTTTTAAACAAAGATGTGCACCATTTGAAAGATCAAATACAAAATTGCTTAAATGTTTTTATTTTGAGCTGGGAAGGTTAATCCTCCCAAGTTTGACAACATAAAATACTCAATTGCACCTGGCAGAATATTCAAAAATATGTAATTTCCAACTGGTGTAAGATGAACTCCATCTGATTATAGAAATGTATAGTTTCGGCATATATCTGGGTACCTGATATAATGACCACCAAGTTTTGTGACAAATGATGCAATATAATTATTAATTCTGTAACGACATTCATGCATTGCAATTTTGTTGTCGGAATATCCACACTTCAGGCGATGGAGGATTTGAGACCAAATTATTGTTGTATTTGGTAGTTCAATCAAAATGCAACGAATTATATTTGTATATTGTTGCGCGAAAACCCGACTTTTTGACAACTCAAGTCATTACCTGCAACATGTAATATAATAAATTGTCGGGTGTCTTCATAGTTCTTCATTAATCTGATTTGACCTTTGATTTGTCTCACAACCATCCCTCGTTTCCCCTGCCACCATATAGATACATTTAAGCGACTCAATCCTAGAAAGGTGCCACCAGGACGACTTTTAACCGATACAAATGCGTCTTTCATGATTGGAGAACCCACTATCCACACATTAGTGTCAGGATTTCCTACAGTAATAGTTCTAAACTTATTAGATAAAACAATGAAGATGAAAAGAAAAAAAAATACTTTCTTCTCAATACGTGTTTAAATTATAATATAGCCTTTATAGGTGTATGAACGCCAACGTCCTAATTGCATGATTTGACTATCAGAGATTCCATCTATGGTCAAATTCGTCGCAGCCTCTACACGAAAAGAATGAGAACTAAATCTATTGCAAAGAATATTTGCACTCATTAAATCCTTCTTCAACACCGCTACAAACTAGTATTTAGAGAGAGAACTCCCATCGTAGTGACAACACAATGGACCTTGTGCAAGGGGTCTTATTTTTATATACTCATTAACTAACTTGAACGGACATATTGACTGATCTATTTGAGACGGTATTAACATAGTAGTGCCCTTTCCATACTGATCTGTTTTTGATGAGCAAATGTCAACTTTCAAGTGGTTGCTTAAAATAGACAAGTTCGACATCAGTAAAACATGATGGCACATGCCATTATATACGGTTAGTTCTCCAACTCTAAATAACCCATGAAAAGCTAGAGAGAAAGCCGCTATAAATAAATTTACCTCATAGCTTGATTTTCAAAAAGTTGTCAAAGATGAAAGTATGACTTTCAACAACTATCTTGTAATGGGTAAACGGATATATTTTTGCCTTGGCCTAGAACGCTTAATTCCTTCCAACATTTTTTGGACTACGAATGTTTGGGTAATATCTTCCATATCATTTATTTTGCAGTGAAACCCAAGGCCAGAAATATAACAAGATATGGAGTGTGAAAACCGATTATCAAATAAATAAGCCAGGTAATACATCACATTGGACAATGGGATGGGCCAAGTATTTGTTTAACCCAAACCGGATCTAAGTTGATCAAAAAGAAAAATCCCTCTCTGATATATTTGCAGTGTATTAGGTGCTATTGAATTCCTAACCAATTTCTGTAATACAGGTCCAAAATGATTTTCCAAAATTCCGTTGGTACAGGTGCTGGTTGATTCTCTGCCTGTGGAGCTAACAACCTGAAACAATCCGTCTGAAAACGGGATAATGCATCCGCAATTGAATTTTCTGTAGTATTTATATGTCTGGCTTTAAATTGAATATCATTGAGCATTGTCAATAAATCAAGACACCGAACCAGTTTCATAATTTGCTTATCATTTGACGTTCTCTTGTTAATAATGCTCACAAGAGCACAATTATCTATATGAAACAAGTGTGTTTCCGCTTGCAAAATGTCGGCCCACAAATATAGGGCAAGAACAACAGGAATCAATTCTAAAAGCAACATATTTTTAAGAATCGGCAAATTTTTCCAACTTGAAGGCCATCAGAACTGTGCCCAGCGACCACAAAAATATACCCCACAGCCCTATTCAGGGTTACCAGAACTATCGGTAAACAGCTCAAGGGTATCATTGGATAACCATGTTTTCTCAGGGATAAAACATTGACCATTAAACTCGATTAAAAACTTTAACCACATTTGAACATCAGCTTTGACCTCTTGTTTAATACCAACCATGTAATGCGTTTTTTTTTATTATTTACAGCTGCAATCAAATCGTAAAAAACGACACATAAAAGCCCTTGGAGATGGGATGGCCCTTGAACAATATGCCATTAACCCAGTCAAAGACTCTAAGTCATTAAGTGATACCTATTTCTTATACAGCAATGGCTGTAATAAATTACGTAATTTCTTAAGCTTTTCCTCTGGTATTCTAACCATCATAAGTACTGTGTCAATGATAAAACCTAATATTTCAAGGTTCAATCGTCTTGTTTTCAGCAATTGGAACACCAAGTTCATCAGAAACATCCAAGAAAGTGTTCATTAACGTAGAGGAGTCATTACTGAATTTTTTTACCAACAATTATAAAATCATCTAAATAATGGTCAATTGAATGCAAACCACAACGAGTTTCGTCTACCCACTGCACAAAACTAGAGAATGTTTGAAATAAATTACACGAAACTGAACAGCCCATGGGTAAGCAGTTGTCTATATAGTACATATTATCAAATTTTATTGCAAGCAAGTCGGATTAACTATTAAAAGTCTAAATGCAGATTTGATATCAATGTTTGTCAGTTCTGCTGATTTACCACAATTATATATCATTTCCAAAATAATATCAAGGGAGGAATAATTAACTTTACAAAACTCATGATCTATATACGAATTTATACCTTTGTCTGGAGGATGAGAAAGATTTGTAATAAGGTGCCAATTTCCATCAGGTTTTGGGACAAGATCAATATGCGATATTTGTAATGTAGAAATAGGCATATTTTTGAAGGGGCCCAATATTCGTCCGAGCTTTACTTCATTTTGTAGCTTCAATGACGTCTCATTTTTTTTTGTTCGGGGACAATAGATTTTTTTGAAAAAGTGTAAATTAGTGGACCTGTGTACTTAAACCTAAAGCCGTTTGAAAAGCCATCTAATAATTCAGCAGCAACTTCCTGATCTGGATAATTCACCAATATTTTCTACAACCTCCTACTGTTTATAGATGTGTAGCCCTTGTCCCAAAGGCGTAATAGGAGATCTTTGTCTCGTATTTGTTACAGGTTGCCTAAATGAAAAATGTTGATTCAAAAATTGTTGTGTATTCATTGGAAACCTTGATCTTCCAAATTCTCTGCTTTCAGGTCTTAAGTCAGAACCAGAATTTTGAAATGTTGCCTACCCTTGCTTACTATGACACTGAAGCATTGCATGCCCACCATTACAACGGATACAGGAATGGATAATAAAAAAAAGGCTGTCTAAAACAGGACCCTACGTAATTAAAATTATAACATTGTTTAGCACCATTCTGATATCAGAAAAACATATTTGATTACCGGTACCAGGTGAACTTTTAATGTTGTTCATATATATCAACCACAATTCATAATCGAACGAGGACCAAGATCTTTTTGGATCCTGCGCTTTGCGCAGACGAAACTGTTCGTCGTACATTTTCCATCCGAGATTTGCGCATCGTGATGCCCCTAATCGGACCATACTCATATATTTTAAAAGGTCCTGAAATTGTTCTGGATGTACTGAACAATAAATACTTGTAAATATTATAAATGTTGTTGTCCATGTGTCGATTGAAAATATTTTTTTGTAATTTTGGTTTGGTTGTAAAATTAGCTCCCCTTGCTGGACAATCAGTTTTTACTTGCTATCAATATGCCGATTATTTGTCAACAGTGAAGGCAAATCCACATATTCTAGGTATGCCAAGTGACGCCATTTTCTATCTGGATCAACGTAATTTGGTTTCAGATGACAAAATTTAAAGGTATATTGTCTACCACATTTGTATTCTTTCATACCCACAATTATTGTTGTTTTCCGTACTGACCTTCATAAAATGAAGATTAAACACCGAATTATTGGCGAATACGCTATGAAACGTTAAGATTAAAATAACATTAAACAAGCGTGACAATCATGCAGTGTTTGATTTGATTTGATTTGATTTTTGGTGTTTAATGCCACTTTCAACAATATTTCAGCTATATCATGGCGACCAGTTTTAGTGGTGGAGGAAGCCGGAGTACCCGGAGAGAACCACCGACCATGGGTAAGCAATTGGTAAACTTTATCACTTTCGGATGCGAGTCGAGTTTTGTAATTTACAAAGCCGGGCGCGAACCCACGCCGTATTGGTGATAGGCTTGTATGAGTTGTTAGATCCAGCGTCCTAACTCATTGAGCCACCCGGGTCCCTGCAGTGTTTGAATCTTAACAGTATTTTCCTTACCTCAAAGCTAAACCCCCGGAGAATTCCAAACTTCCGTTTTTACTTTTACTTTCACATTGTATTTCTGTCATCCGAACAATAATTCCGATAACGATAGCTTTGGGTCTTTTTTTGTCAAAAAAAACATACCAATCGTATATTTTGTAGCATAACTGTTTAATGATAGCTTAAGGAAATCATTTATGGACAGTTAAAAATTTTCAAAAAAATCGTAGACAATATCCCTTTAAACTCCCATATTTTTTTTATGCGATGACAAAGCTGTTTGTCTTAAAGCATGTTGAAAGAATGTATATTTCCCTCTCAATCGGTACCAAATTTGTTTCATTGAACAATGTAAGTATTAAAAGACATACAACTCGATTGCCGGTTAACGCTAACGTCGTAACAACAACTTCGAATTTGGTAAAAAATCGAGACGTCTCTCGTGATATTTGTTGACAAATCTGATAATGTGCCGGTTAAAATAAATGCTTAATTTCGGTTTCAAAGGAAAGTAATAAATAGTTCTCATTTTTTTAATAAAAGCGTGGAGATAATTTTTTTGTAGAAAATAAATGTCTTTCAATCTGCGTTAGTCGTTGCAGTTTGCCGATTTTGACGAAAATTATATCGGGATAGAGCTCTCCATTTTCTCTATCACATGAATGGATCATGACTGACCTTGCTCTTGAGGCTCAGCATCAGAAAGGATGAGAAATCCCGATGCACGCCGAAATTTTGATGAAACGTCACATAGGTTACCAAGACGTTTCCAGTAAACAACATGGCGGCCGATAGTTGATCGTAGTTCTATTCGGGAAATTATCCAGAAAAAATGGACAGGATGTAAGTAAAAGTTATTTTGAGTTATACTAAAGTATCTGTAGCTATTTGTTTGGGTTTTTTTTTAATGATTTTTGGATGCAATTCGCATAAAATCAGTAGCTATTGTAAAGGCATTTTATTGGTTTAAAACGTCAAACATAAATGAAAATTTACGATGTACAACCCCTCCCTAAATAATATAAAGCTTTTTATATCCCTCCCTTTGGTCTGTATGTAGGTTTGGGGGTGAAACAAAAACAGGTTCATTTCAAAACATGCAAAGTAATTTGCAAATGTTTGAAATAGCCATGCCACCGGAGGGGCAATCCTCCGGGAGCGGGGAACCTATGCCCAATTTTTTATTGGTGATATTGGTGCAATAAAGCTGCACAAACGGATTCGAAGCACAAAATCCAAGTTAAATATATATAACAATTTTTTGTATGTGTTCATTACCGGAATCTTCCACTCTCTGCCTCTCCTTTAGTTTTCATGCATTTTTTTGTGACCTGAGCACACAATGAAAATGACACAGTGTTCGGCAAACAGTTGGACAAAAAACAGGGAATGCTGACACTATATTTTTTTTTTAAAGAAATGGCATGTGGAGTTTACGCTGAGTTCAAGCTGGTGAAAAGCAACCTCTTTCCCTGATATTTAATTAGCAGTCACTATGTTTTCCCCACACACAAATGTATATAATTAATTTGCACAAATGAAATATAAAATCAGTGTGTAAAATACGATACCTATTTCAGATTTTAAAAAAATAAACAAAAACACAAATTTTTTCCCCCCTTGATAATGACACATTTACAACAGGTTTACACCAGGCAGGTGACCTGTTTCCAGAACACACCCTGGCATTCACAGTGACTGATTATTGTTCTATGTTAAACAAACATTTTTTCCAGCGATATTATCATATCGAGAACATGCAGGTTACATTATATGACTAGGATTATGATGATGTCCCGTTTGTACATCATTTTTGGACAAGTTAAACATGCCTATGGATAAAATAAGTGACTTTTTGAAAGACATGTCATTGTAGATCCCTTGAACTCTGATAAAGTCATGATCATGCTCATTCAATAACCAGTACATAATATTGTGCAAGCTTAAGGGACAACATTTATTGACATTTGTGCAATAACACTTATTTTTATAACAGAATTGTAGAATTGATGACAGCCTCACCATCATGAGTTCAAGCAATATTTTACTAGTGCACATATTATGTACAATTGCATACTTATTTTTGGTTACATCCTACATAATAATATTATTCTGCTATCATAATACCGGTACAATACATTGTCATTTGTTTTCAGATAAGATTGTAGAACTCTGTCCAAAATGCTGACAGATCCAGGATGAAGATTCTACATATACATTTTTTGCATACTGATGTGACAATGGATTTTTATAATTTCAAGCATATTCCATTATGTATAGCTGGGACATACATGTACATGTACCATTCACTGGTTGGTTGGAAAATTGAAGGATTTGTATTGTGTGATTATGAAAGTATGTCCTATTAGCTGGTGCACTTAAAGATTGTGAAAATGTCCATTGTACTCTGAGAACATTCATGGGAATAATATATGTGTATTGCAAAGAGCTGTGACAACAAACATTTTATTGAGTAAAATCTGATAAAAGAAAATATTTACTTAATTGTGTATGGTTTTTTTATACCGACCTCCCTGGAATTTCTACAAACAAAAACTATTATATCTAAATGTATCGTGTCAACTCAAGTATTAGTAGTGTCTGAAATATGAGTTTTTTCTTTGATTACTTTTTTCAAGATAAAGAAATAAAAATAGAATGATTATCTGTTTAAAATTGTACTACATTGTATTATCACTAAATAAGAGTTAGTTTAATGGTGATTAACACCACTGTTAAAAATATGTCATTGATGATGTTGTGGCAGTCAATTTTACTGATACAGATTACAGGAAACCACAGAAAACCACCAACCTGTCAGAAGTCGCTGACAAACTATATTACATAATGTTGTATAAAATATTAATTATCAAGTATTCTGTAAACAAGAACCATTTCTAAACCATTTATTTGAGATATCATTTAAATGGCACCATTTTGATGACCATTTATAGACCATTAATTTATTGATGACATCATCGAAATGGTCAGGTGGGCAGTTTTCTCTGTGATTTTTTATTCTCTTTTTGGCTTCCTTGGAATAAAACAAACACCCACCACTAAAATACATCAAATCAGAGTTATTCATTGATGAAAGCAAGATGGAAAAAACCCTCAGTGCAGATTTTTAAGAGCTTAGGAGTCACGAAAGATATTTATGACTATAAATATCCAACTTCATTGGGTTTTTTTTCACAAATTTTGTGTGTAATTTATGTTTACTATAGGAACAAAGCACACATAAACCAATAAATCCCAGTAAATTTGAGGTAACCTTTATTAGATAGCATGTACTAATTATTATTTTGCCAAAAGTTCTGGGGTGGGGGTGTTATATCTGAGGATTTAAAATAAAACGTAATGAAAATTCACAATTTTGCCCAACTTTTCTGTTGCCATGGTAAGAAAACACATATTTATACACATAATGCATAAAATTTAAAATGTCCATTGGATAGAGCATACTGAAAAATCCCTACATACCAAATTTTAGTGGTATAACTGCATTAATAATGCCTGTGCAGCCATTAATGTTGAAAATGATAGTGGACTTACATTGTAGTCATTTTCTGCTGTGGACATTATTTTCAAAGCTCTTCAATTCAATATTTAATTCTGAAGGAAAAAATATAGAAGTATCCGTTATTGGTCAAAGTCTGTATATTTGGACCTCCCAGACCGAACACCAGGATGATAAGTTATGAGTGATGCAGAAATTCACATAAAGGAGATATTAAGCTTTGAAAACTGGAGTTTTAACATTTGTGAGGTATTTTTTCAATAATGGATTTGAAAGGTGCATATTTTTCGGAATTCAAATGACCATAACTTTTGAATGGAGAAAGGTAACAAGATATTTTAAACACCAATATTCTTTTTTTTCAAAGCCTTTCAAATAAAACCTATCAGTTCAACAAATGGATTTATAAAAAAAATCACTTGGCATACCTACATATTCCCCCTTTTTAATTGTTTCTTTTATATTTTGGGACACATTTACAGTAATAACAGATGCAATTCCAACAATTTGGTGTGGTATGTGTATGTGATCTATACTAGACCCGATTTTTACGGGAAAATAAGTATTATTACCTGTATCAGATCCTGATGTAGTTGTATTGAGTGGAACCTGATCAGTACCGTGGTCTGTAATTTGAGGTAACTTGATTGGTGCAGAGTGTGGTAAACTTGTGATATTTGCGCAAACTTCCATGTACCCAGTTGAACTTGACACAGACACAGGTACATTGTTTTCAGGCGAAGAACTTGACACAGACACATGTACGCTATTATAAGGCGAAGAACTTGACACATACACAGGTACATGGTTATAAGGCAAAGGATAAGACACCAAATTCGTACTAATAACTGTAGTCGCTACTGCAGAATAAGTAATTTGTTGCCTTGATGCAGCTACCATTGTACTATATGGCATTGAGGAAGCTTTCCCCTTCCTTGCTGACCGGCGCAACATTAGTATACACCAGAAACTTAATGAAGAGACATGTACGCAAATGAACAATATTATAGACGTTATGTATTCAAAACATCAACCCTCGTCCTTCTTCAGTATGCATTGGACAGCTGAAATATTGTTTGATGGGGTTGAAATTATTTATTCATTATTATTTTAAAAGCAATTTAGTGTACACTATGTAATTTTATGTAAACGTGTGTGTGCAGACTGGCTTGAACTGCAAATATGTGGCCGAATGGAAGCAGTGGCGAATAAAATAACACGAGGTGTAAGTACCAATGAATATAATTTACATAACAATTACAACATAACTCACTATTAAAAAATTATATCAGTTCGCTGAAACAATTTCTATAGTTAAGTTTACAGTTCTTGAATCGTATTTCGACGCGTCAATGCTCTGATGCAACAATCAAAGCACGCCGGTTCACAGTATTTCAACAAAATCCAATTCAATGTCAATTGCAAACCTAGAAACAGCATGTAACTAAATAATGAATCCGTTATAAATACTATGTTACTTTACCGACCACTATTAGGGAATATTACACAAATTAAACGGTTGATAGTCTTGGATTAAAATTAATCGCTGATCAACATCCGTCTTGTTTGGGAAGGAATTACGTCACTCTTAAACTGTTAACCTAAAACCCTGAATACAATCTCGTAGAATCCGGTTTATCCCGACGCGATAAATGAATTTAAGCATATAACTTAAATTCTGTTCTTTGAAAAATATTCAATAATGTTATCAAATTAAACAACTGCCAATGCATGTACTTTCAAATGTTTATTTATTTCTAAAAATATGTAGTTTTATGAAACTAAGAGCTAAATATCCACTTTTCTCCAACATACCCTTCAACTAATAACGCGACGAGTGTCGTTAGTAGAGCATGAACTGCCAAAATGACTCTCAGAATACTAGCTCATAATGCTTTCAAATTTCACGTTCTACGACGTCATAATCAGATCATGCACTGCTTGCAAAGCGGAATAAACTTCAGCTGTGCTGCCCATGGAAATACTTTATACATGGATGGGGCTTTGGTCATTTAATTTTTTTTTTGTAATTTTCTCTAATGTTCTTCTTGGTTAAGTTAACGTCATCATTTCGAACGCTTTAAGGTCGCAACCATGACTTGGTTGACCCAGATAACCACGGATATGTTCCACTTGTCCAGAGAGCCTTATTGAAAATTGGTATAATCCAAATAAGTTACTCTCTCTAAATAAAGATTTTTATTTTATTTATTTATTATTTTAAACACTTCCTGATCCTTTCTTCATTCTTGACTTATCATCGGATTTGTAATTATATCAACACAACGGGTGCCAATAGTGGAGCAAGAACCGCTTACCCATCCGAAGCACCAGGTTCACCCGCTGTTTTGAGCGGGGTTTGTGTTACTCGATCTTTAGTTTTATATCGATCGATGTTTGTCCTTTTGTTCTTTTTTTCTTTTTGACATTGTGTTGTCTGTTTTTCTTCGATAAACGGATACTTACGCTCTTTGATGAATAAATTTAATCGGTCTGTTCCATTTACGATTTGTAAAAAGTCAATTCAAAGACGATTGAGTAAAAATGGCTTTCACAAAGAATCGTTGCGAAATCACTGACAATTTCTTTGAAAGAATAGGCAAAATATGGTAAAATTCACGTGGGTATGTGTGTCGAGAATCCGAGGAAATGTGGCACATGCAATGCTGAGGACTGTATATGGAAGTTGTAATGGCTGGGTTCGTGTGTCTGTAATGTCTTGGAATGTATTTGTAAAGACGGGTTGGGTAGAATCACAGATGTAGAAGGAAATATTAACTCGGTTAAATACATAGACACCCTTGAAACTTAATCTTTTGGAAGTGATTATAATTATTTTCTATGTGAATCCCTTATTCAATGCTTTGGTTCAATTTAGATGTGAATTTAGTGGTCAGTTCCACGTTAGCGCATATTGAAATATGGATATGAGAATACTGATAGTTTTCTTTGTATATTTTTCAGTTCCCGGAAGAGTAGAAATAAACATTAAAAGACAAAGTTTTATTTTCATCCTGCAGATATGTCCCCTGTTAGTATATATATGGTATGTTTTGATTTCTATACCAATATTGGTTATTTATTAATGTATCCCTCTCTATTGACGGTATGCACTACAAACAGTGATACTCATACCGTGTTTCTTTTTTGAGATGCATAGGATTTAGCTTTACTTTTAACAGTCTATGCATAGTGGGAGAGCATGAACTATACTTTTCGTTTGTAAATACAAATATTTTGTACATTTGTTGATTTTCGGATACATCGATAAGAATATGGTTACACGTTATATTTACAGAACAAATGATATTTTGTATCTGATTTACAGCGAAGGTGCGTGTCAATATTCAAACGAGTCCGCAAGGACGAGTATTGAATTGACACGCCCCTTCACTGTATATCCGATACAAATTGTCACGTGTTCTGTAAATGATTTGTATAATGATCCAATGGAATGTCTCCACGTGTAAGAACCCTTGCACATGACAGTAGTGACGTCATATAAGCTCCACCCCAAGTATATTACACACTGTATTCCCGTTACAGTATACCTAACTTCAAAGGAAAATACACAAATCATTCTACAAATTTTTTTAATATATCAGTTTATAGAGGACGTTCGTCCTCATTGCTGTAGACCACCCCGGTAAACCCCCCTCCCACCCCCACGTAGACTACACACTGATGCTCAATTTCTCGCGTTGGTCTCGCGTCTATGCTGACTGCGAGAATTGGAGAACCATATAACCCGGATGTGCTTAAGCCAGCTTAAATCCGAAAGTATCTACTGTCATGAAAATAATAATAATAGCAACTTTGTTGTTTTGTTTTAGAAAAAATAAAATATAATATTTTTATTCAAATAAATTAAAATAATACATCTATTTGACAGATTTGTCAAATTTGCATAAAATAAAATCGTGACGTCTTGTGTAAACACAAACTCGTCTCGTATCACTGTCACCGTCTTGGGCAATTATTTTCTGATTTCGTAATATTTTCTGCGCAAAAATTGTGGATGGTATTTGAAAATGCTTGTGTCAATATTTTTGATCGATAACAGATATGGATTAATTTGAAATTAGCGGTGTGTCCTCAGAATCCCACCATAAAAAAGAAATGGCATTGTGATGATTGTTTTGAACAAACATGGAAATCGGGATGGACACCAAAATGGCAAATATCAACGGCGGATGTAGAAGAAGTCATTTATGATAAAGTAGATAGAACTCCACAAATATTAAACGTAAAATAGTAATTTTGATAACTTTAAACATTTAACGAATTTGAAAAAGTCAATGTAATTGTGTCTTGCCATGTCAAATGTATGATGGAAACTGTGTTTTACTAGTGTACCTCGAATTACCGAAAGTCTAAAAATTTACCTAAATCCCCGTATATTTACCGAATACCCCTAGAAACTACCGAAACCTCTATTAGACCTTATGAAATCCCCCTCAGATGAAAAGATATAAAATTGTTTTAGTGTTTTATGATGGTTTTATACAAATTTCGTTGTGTATGGGCACCGTAGGAACGATTTATCAACAAGTGAACAGGTAGTATGAAAATCAATATGGCTTAAATAAAGGGATGTAACTCTTCTATTTATCAAAGTACTAAAAATACCATAGGTAATAGTGATAAACACATATCTCCAGATCTATATGTCGACTTTCTGAAGAAATGTTCTGCTCTGTATCCCAAGACTGGAAAGTTTGAGTTCTTAGGCATGCATGGACGTATGCATCTTTCTGGTCCAGTATTACCATATTTTTTTATTCTTACATGTATACACTTCTTCTTCAAATGTGCAGTCTGTGCCAAAAACATTTTGACAAACTAGCCCGAGCAGTGTTTAAGGAGAATTTATGCAATTTGTACTAGCCCGAACCAATTTTTACTAGACAGGAGCATAGTGTTGGTGGTTTTTGGGCTCAGACTGTAATGTGTATCACAAAATATACAATGAATCGTTCATCTTAAAGCTATACAAAAAATATCCATTTGCACCCTCAAGACTAAAAAATAAGTATATTTCAACATTGGAGTACTGTGAATACATGTATACTCATGGATTTGCATGGTCAGAATATATGAACTACAAAATATACCTCCTTGAATGTACATGTAATGCCAAGTTGTATGTTTTAGTTACTGTATGGGAAATGATTGTGTATGCATAGATTAGCATGGGTGCGACTAAAATTCAGAGCGAGTTAGTTTTAGTCCCACCCATGATGTATCTACATTGTACATGTATACTGACCGACTATTTCTGGAATCCTCACAGGAAACTAAAAATGTGTAGGCGCTGACATTTAAGCCCACATGTGTAAAGCCAACATAGATACAAAAGTAAATACTTTCATGAAAAAGATTTAAATAATAGCATTTTTTTTTTATTAAATAAAATATTGTTTTTTCGTTCAATAAATTACAACTAGAGGCTCAGATGAGCCTGTATCGCTCACCTCGCATAACTAAGTCCTCGTAAGAATGTATGCCTGCCGAATACATCTAAGTTACTATTTACATCCCATAGGGTTCTCTATTAAAGCTATGTCTGCTCATGGCAGCCATCTTGGATGGAGGTCGTGGTCACCGGACACAATTGTAAAAATATACTACCCAAGGACCATTCATGCCATATTTGCTCTAAATGGACTGACTGGTTTCAGAGGAGAAGACTTTTAAACAATTTTCCCATAGGGTCTAAGTCAAAACTATGTCCGCTGATGACGGCCATCTTGGATGGAGGTTGGGTTCACAGGACATAATTGTGAAAGTTGACCACCTAAGGACCATTCATGGCATGTTTGCTTTAAATTGACTTGGTGGTTTCAGAGGAGAAGACTTTTAAACAATTTTTCCATAGGGTCCTATGTTAAAACTAAGTCGAGTCATGGCAGCCATCTTGAATTTCTGATCAGCAAATGATTAACAAGTTTAGTACAGGACCACCCAATGATAATTCCTGTAAAGTCACAATTCAATTGGCTTAGTGGTTTCTAACAAGTAGATTTTTAAAATTTCGACCAATCAGAACACATTATGGGCCATGGCAGCCATGTTGGATTTCCGATCAGCGCCAAAAAGAAAAATCTTGTATATGAACATCTAATGAACATTTCTGCCAAGTTTGGTTTAAATCTGTTGGGTGGTTTCAGAAAAAAAGATGAAAATGTGAAATTCCCATAGGGTCCAATGTTAAACTAAGTCGAGTCATGGCGGCCATATTGAATCTCCGATCGGCAAACGAATCACAAATTTAGTACAGGACCACCCAATGATCATTACTGCAAAGTCACAATTCAATTTGTTTAGTGGTTTCTGACAAAACGATTTTCAAGGTTTCAACCAATCAGACCACAGTATTGGCCCTGGCAGCCATGTTGAATTTCCGATCTACACCAAAAACACAAATCTGGTAGAGGACCATCAAATGAACATCCATGGAAAGTTTGGTTGAAATCTGTTCAGCGGTTTCAGAGAAGAAGAATTAAATGTAAAAAGCTTATGGACGGACGAACGACGGATGCTTACCCATGACAAAAGCTCACATGGCCTTTCAGTTTGGCCAGGTGAGCCAAAAAAATAAAATGCTTGAGTAAATGTTTTCTTAATTTCTCCTACATAAAAAAGTGTGGATGGTATTTGATAATGCTTTCCATCTAATAATGTGTCAATATTTTTTATTCTTATACCCTGCTTCTTCACATTTGTACAAATTATAAGAAAATTTTGTTCTCAAGTCTAACCAGAAGCAGGAAACATGTTTGATAGGTTGAAGAGCTTCTGTTGTATAAAGTATTACATCTAGTTACAGGCTAAAAGATGCTAGTTTAAGACTAACCAGAAGCAGAACAAAAAGTTTAATAGGTTGAAAAGCTTCTGTTGTATAAAATATTACATCTAGTTACAAGCTAGAAGATGTTAGTTCAAGTCTAACCAGAAGCAGAAAAAATGTGTTATGGGTTGAAGAGTTTCTGTGGTATGAAGTATGACATCTAGTTACAAGCTAGAAGATGTTAGTTAAAATCTAACAAGAATAAAAAATGCTTAATAGGTTGAAGAGCTGCTTCTGTTGTATAAAATATTACAAAGGGAACAACCATTTAACTTGAAAAGGTGGAGGATTATGGTTTTTGTACTGATCTGATTTTTTTTAAACAGTTGGACACGTCTTTATTATTATTTTTTCAAAACGATACTCTTAAACTAGGTGATTTTTTTATACTTAAAAAGCAGAATATGTTTTGTGGCCACCGCTGTGACAGATTATTTAATTTCTTTCCCTCCTAAATCATAATATTTTTTAGGACAGAAAAACATAACCCCCCCTTTTAAAGTTAAATGGTTGTTCCCTAATAGGTTGGAAATTAATGGTCAGTATGTTGAGCGCTATTCCGCAACTAAATATGAAGAAGAAGAAATATAACAAAAATCAGAAATCAGACTAATAGTGGACGCTTAGTCCTCATTACTGTAGACCACCCCGATAAGCCCCCAGGTAGACTACATACTGATGCTCAATTTCTCGCGTCGGTCTCGCGTCTATACTGACTGCGAGAATTGGGGCGCCATATAACCCGGATGGGTAAGCCAGCTTAAATCCAAAAGTATCTACTGTCATCAAAAAATAATAATAATAGCAACTTTGTTTTATATTAAAAAAGTAAAATATTGTATTTTATTCTATAAATTAAAGTAATATATCTGTTTGGCAACTATGTCCAATTTGCATAAAATAAAACTGGCAATATGATTGTCGTTGATGGACCATTGCATTATATTTTATCCCGCTAGGTGGCGTTACTATCTAGTAACTTTGTAACTTCATACCCAAATGGTTTCGTAACTTCATAACTTCGTACCCATTTCGTAACCTTTTCGTAAC
>MJUT01062196.1:54027-65032 GCA_002080005.1 Gigantidas platifrons | reverse complement strand
CACATCGAGAGTGTATCCCTACCCGCCACCTGAGGACGCGCTGGGTAGCTCTATGAATTTGAGCCTTGCAAACCTTTACCAGGATCCAATAAATTAAATTGATCTGTATTACCCAACATTAGAATCCACCACTAACGGAATGTTAGTGCTCTTAGGGTAGTCATTGTATATGGTACGTCTATCTGTTCCATCTAAGCGTGATACCATTATGTGATGTTTCTTGTTATCGATCCAGTATAGAAGATCATATATACAGTCAACAGCGATTGATGACGGTTTGTCAATGATGTAGTCTGCAGTGTTAGTTTTAAATGTTTGTTCTCCATTTGTCATATTAAGGCTGTAAATATAATGGGAAAAATATTTACATTAACAAACGAAATACATCTGTATTAGGCTTCTGAAATATAGCGAACATCTTGCAACTGAAATTCCTAATTCGACACTGACAGTCGTGGTCGTGATCGTATGGTAGTTGGATTTACAACTCGCCTGTGAAATCATTGCCTATCATCACTAACGCTGTGAGTTCGAACCCCGTGCATCATGGGGTGTACTTGATACATTATGTGATAAAGTTTGTTAGTGACTTGCGACAGGTTGGTGGTTTTCTCCGGGTACTCCGGTTTCCTCCACCAATAAAACTGAGCGTTACGATAAAGCTGAAATATTGTTTAAAGTGCCGTTAAACACCATAAATCAAACCTAATTCAACACGAAAACAAACCATGGGAATTGTCCAGAGTGAACTGTTCTTCACGAAACTGTCAACTGTACACCACTTGTTTGTACTGAATACTTTGATGGCGCTGTAAGAGTGAGTGATTGTTGTTTAACGCCAACTCAGCAATTGTTCAGCTACATTTATGTCATGCCGAGAACAATATAATTTTCAATAAGATGGTGATGAGCTGGAGGTATTTGAAAACAAAATACATACGACACATATACGTGTCGTGTGCACTATATTGATATCTAAGTTTTTATTAATACAAAAATTAACAGGAATATATTAATGGCAGCTACATTTTTACCTTGAATTGCCTATAGATCCATTATGTAAAGAACTTTATAGTTTATGGTGTAATAGATTTAAAGCAGACTATATATATTATATAGAAATATGGCAGATGTTTTTTACATGATGTTTTCAAATACATTTTAAAACTTCCTTCTTTCTACAATCAAGCCTGCCCATGCGGTCACCTCTTTTAAGAAGTCACCTTTATGAAAAGGTCACATATTTATGGTCCTATCACAAACAATTTAATACGAATTGAACCTCTTTTAAGAGATCACCTGTCGTATAAGGCTACATTTTGTGTCCCAAATGTGACCTCTTAATACATGTTTGACTGTATTTTCTTTTCACAGTTTCTATGGTAATACATTTTTATATATTTTGTTACCTCATTATATTTTGAGCTATGGGGTCAGCCCAATAGACAAATCCTTTGCTGTAGCAAACGTCAATGTCTTCAATATCCTGAAATCCACTTGCTATTGTTTCTGTCACCATGGTTTTCAAATTTATCCTTTCCACTGAGAGTACATTCCCATAAATCAACCATTCATCGGATGCTGACGAAAATTCAAAATATGTATATATCTGTAGCTTGGTTAACAATATTAGACCAATACATGGTAAAAAAGATATACGTGACATGCGATGCATATATCAGAATGATACGAAACTCGCGCCATCATAAAAGTTCTAAAGATATTAATGATCGTCGTTGAACACACGTCAGATTTCAACGCATCTTCCTCCTTTACGGTTACACAAGAATACACTTTTCTTCTCAGAACTTACTAGCTTAACGGCAGTCAATTTACTATTTTAGTAGTAAATTATCCCCTCTTCTGAATATTGTTCTCTAATAATCAGAATTGGTAGGTTACTCTTAGTATGTGGCAAAGCTAGCGCTTATTGAGAATAGTTGATCGAAGATGCCGAAGGGGTAATCAGAATCCTTAAATAGAAGAAATACAGACAAGACAATGGCCAAAAGAAAAAGTACAAAAGGACAAACAACGATCTACAAAACACTACACATAAAACTAAAGATCCAGCAACAAGAACCAACATAGAAACCTGGGATGACTCAGGTACTCCGGAAGGTAGGCACTTCCTGCTCCACTAGTGGCACCCGTTGTGTTACTCTAGTTAAAATCACGGCGATACGTCATGAATGAGGAAAGAAGCGGAAAGAGCTTACAAGTGGAAAATATCCGTGGTCATATATGACACAGATATTCTGTAACGGTTAACCAAGCCATGGTAGCGACGGTATTTATTCCATTACCTTATAACACGTAGGTAGACTTGCTGTATTTTGCAACAGTACACCTCTTACAACATATACACATGCATAGGGGTCGTCGTGGTCGTGATCGTATGGTAGTTGTATTTACAACTATCTATGCAATCAATGCCTATCACTGCTAAAGTTGTGAGTTCGAATCTCACTCTGGTGGGATGTACTCGATACAACATTGCGATATAAAGTTTGTTAGGAAGTATTGGAAGATCGGTGGTTTTCCACGGGTTCTCCGATTTCCTCCACTAATAAAACTGACCGCCACGATACAAAAGAAATATTGTTGAAAGTGGTCTTAAACACCTTAACGCTAACGCCTAACCCCACATGTACTACTTGTACCTATATTTATACAAGAACTTCCATTAAGTTGAAAACCATCAGCACAATCACATCGAACGTCTAACTCCGGTGTAGGCAGGCACAGTTGTTCACATCCACCGTTATTTGTTGAGCAAAGATTTATACCTGTAATTAAATCATAATATTTAATAAGGATTTTAGCTACCCGTATGTCATGAGTGTCAGTTTATTTGTGGACAAACCCAGAAAGCCCGGATGAAACCAACGGTGTTCCGTAAGTTTTCACCAACAAACTTTGTCACAGAATTTGGTGTCAAGTACGCCTTACCATCGACGGTATTCAATGTCATTTCCTAAATGTGAATTAAACAAGTATACAAGCAAATTTATTTTGCATTGTCATTATCTAAGGGGTGGGGGTGTTCTTGCGGCCATAATCTAATATTAGTTGGGTTTGCTTATACTTATGCAATTACAATATATCACCATTAACATTTTTTTTAGTTCTATCCCTCCAAGAACCATGGGGACACAAACATTCCTTTGTTATTTTTGTTTACACTTACCTAGTCATCAGATATACATTGCATTGTCTATCTCTACGCCATTACATGTATGATGATCCTATTTTCATATTCAGAGTTCCGTGTTGTGATGTCCGTTGCGATTTTCATATAAAAACGATGTTCGGTTCGTCTTTACTTTCAGTTGTTTGTATGATGGCTCATGTCCTATTTATATTATTTGTTTGTTTACGTATAGTGATGTACAACACATATTGTGCTTTGATTTTTATTTGTTTGTCTTCGTCTTGGGTACCATACGTTGCCAGTTTCTCTGGATTATACATATTTATTGCCCCTTTGGTATTTTCTAACGTTTATATTGAGACAGAAACAAATATAGAAAAGCACATGCCTTCAAAACAATGTTATGCACATCATTGCATGATAATGTAACAGTGTGTTCTTTCCATCAGTGTATTATTTCCAGAGGACAAGTTACACTAGTGTATAATTTCCAGAGGAATTATTGCACTAGATTATTTGTCCATGCTAACCCTAACCCTAACCGGAAATTCTACACGCCGGAATAAAAGTACGCTTACAATAACACCAAACTGTGTAAGCGAAATTATATGAATACATTTTATCAGAATTAAAAATAAATTATAATTCTGCTACCAGTGAATTACGATATTTCTCCACTTGAGATTTTCAAATTTTACAAGACTGTGGCTTTCAAATTTGAAAATTTAACCATCTCAAGTGTAGAATATAATCCTCTTGTACAGGTAGCAGAAGGAGAATCTGTTTCTCTGTGATCAAAAACGTCAAACATATTTTTTTTTTATTAATTGCCGTCGTTAATGACCAGCGACGGGAAATTGGTGGAAATTCTCACTCAGAAAGTTAACCTTCGTTGTGATTAACTTATTAGATTTAACATACTGGTTAAACACGCTTAGAATAGGAGAAATACAGAGGTATAGAAGTGGACCAGTAAGTAGTATGTAGAGGGAGAAAACTTCCGGGGGCGACGGCAAGCTTTGTAAGTTAACTGGAAAGTTGGAGCAAGCTTCGGGAGAGTACGGAAAAGTGGGAGGGTGAGTGTCTGGTGGCAAGTTTTCAAAACCGACGAGCAAAATATAAAATAAAGTTTTAAAAAAAAAGGTCATTTGGCTCCAAACATGCCCTTTAACCTCTTAATTTTTGGCTCCCATGCTAAAAATTCGGCTTTTTTAATATTTGCCAAAAAGTAGGGGAACAAAAACATAGTTTTCCCTACCACTTTTGAAATGAGACATGTGTCCCATTGCCCACTCCGGCTCATACACACCTGAAATAAAAATTACTCTAACCTGAAGGTTGTCTATCTTTGTTATAAACTTTTATCTCATATGATTCACTGGTACCAATGATTTCAAACATAGAACCTGACGTTTTATCTACCCTTCGTACAAGATATTTTGTTGCCCAATAGACCCACTCGCCAAGCACAACAATTCCACATGCATACTTCATATCGTCCACAGATTGTGCAAGTAACTGAATGTCTGTCCCGTCTAAGTTTGACGATTTAATGTCATACAAGCCGCTATCAATCCAGTAAAGCCTCTTTGCTGAAAAATCTGGAAAAACACAATATTATTTTTAAATATCATGATAAATCCGTAGTGCTCATCTTTTTAGATTTCTCTGTTTTATATTTTGTTTTGTTTGTCTTCGTTCTGTGTCTTATGCCCGATGTTCCCTTGTGTCTGGATTTTCCACTCTTGATTGCCCCTTCGGTCTTCTCTAACGTGTATTTGTTCTGTGTCTTGTGCGCGATGTTCCTTTGTGTCTCTGGATTTACCACTGGTGATTGCCCCTTCGGTCTTCTCTAACGGGTATTTGTTCTGTGTCTTGTGTCCGATGTTCCCTTGTCGATTACATTTGTGTTTTTTTCCTTATATATTAATATTGAAGAAAAAAAACATTCGAATAAATAATATTAAATCACCTAAAATGTTGACCCTGCATTTCTTTTTCCGTTCAGTATTTTATATAATACTAAAACTCAGATTCACCTCCCTAGCCATAGGTGATCTTATCTGAGTTTGGCTGTTCTGTTTAGGCCCTTTGGATTTTCAATCAATTGACCTTCCAACCTTTTGACCTTTTATCGTACCGGATTAAGGTTATTCTAGAAACGCATCATGCGCACTGAATTAAATATGTAGGTTTTAATTAGCATCAATATTACTACATGTATTTCAAACTATAAACTAAATTAATAAGCAACCAGTTTCTATCTATCACTAGTGAGTTCTATTCATGACCATGGGTGGGTGTTCTCGATACAACAGTATGTAATAATGTTTGTCAGTAACTTGCAGGAGGATGTTGGTGTTCTCCGGGTAGACTTTCGGGAGGTTTTCCCCCTCATACTCTGATTCTTGTCCACTAATAAAACAGACCACACGATGTATCTTTATGTTGCGTGTATCTAATTTAGGAAACGTTAGAAATTTTGTAATGAATCAATTATACCTTATTTTCTCTATTGAGTGAGTTGATAATTATATTCGTATATTCAACATTTCTTCAAAACATTATAACAAGGAACAAATAATCTTTAACGTCATCTTATGTGCCCATTTGCGCAATACAATGCATATGGTATAACCATCGCGTCTATGCCAAACTTGACGAGAGCATTCCACACTTTTTTAGTGATGTAGTACACGTAATGCTCATCTCAATCTCACGAATTGTGGTGTTCCTACTCCGGACCCTAATGCGGCCTCAATAAACAACGGCTTACGAAGTCGTCTTCAATTACTATTACAGTCAAACCTCTATTAAGCAGTCATCTATATTAAAAGGTCACCTTTATGTTGTACTATCATTGAAAATTTCATATAAATTGAAACTCTTTTAAGATGCCATTTGTCTTATGAGTTCACGTTTTCTATGTTCCAAAGGTGACCTCTTAATACAGGTTTGATTGTATTTTATAGGAGATGGACAATGACCAATCCAATTGAGCCCGTCGATGACGTATTGAATATCGTTAACGTTTTATGGGTATATATTGGCTACGAATATAATAGTTGTGACAATATCGACGTTAATTATTGAAGATGAGTTGGTTGGTTTATTTATTGTGTTTAACGCCACTTTCAACAATATTTCTGCTATATGATGGCGGTCAGTTTTATTAGTGGATAAAAGCGGAGTACCTGAAGAAAACCACTGATTGTTTGTTGACATTGGTGGAATGGTTGACAATCAATGTTTAAACTTCCATACGCAAGCATTACATAGACAAATTTGAAGATACCGTTGACAATCACTGTTTAAGCTTCCATACGCAAGCATTACATAGACAAATTTGAAGATACCAGAAGGAATAACCAGAGACCGTAAACGAAGAAGGACAGACAATACAATTGCGAACAAATAAGGAATACAAAGAGAAAACAATGGTTAACATAGCACTACACAGAAGACTAAAGATCGTGAAACACGAACACCACATAACAATGGGTTTTGAAATCAGGTGCTCCGTATGGGTAGGCAGTTGCTCCTCTACTAGTTGCACCCGTCGTGATACAAATTCAATGATAAGTCATGAACGAGGAATGGATTGTGATTACGACAAACATAACATATACCCAAGGGGCCCGGGTGGCTCAATGAGTTAGGTAGTTGTAGAGCCCTGGTGGCTCAATGAGTTAGGTAGCTGGATTACATAGCAACTCATACAAGCCTATCACAAATACGGTGTGGGTTCACACCCGGTTTTGTAAATTACAAAAAGGGTGGCACTCGACTCGCAACCGCAAGTGTTAAAGTTTACCAAGTTACTTGCCTATGGTCTGTGGTTCTGTCCGGGTACTCCGGCTTCTTCCACCACTAAAAACTGGTCGCCATGATATAGCTGAAATATTGCTGAAAGTGGCGTTAAAAACTAAAAATCAATCAATCAATCAATCAATCAATCAATCAATCAATCAATCAATCAATCAATCAATCAATCAATCAATTAATCAATCAATCAATCAATCAATCAATCAATAAATCAACCATTTATGGGCCTGATATTCCATAATGGTTAAAGGTCAACCAAGTCATGGTAGCGACCGTAAAATATTCGATGTAATGACTTCAAATTAACAGTTATCACTTACCTATCGATAAGCCCACTGGCCTCTTTATACCTTCTGTAATAATGACTTGTCTCGCACTCCCATCAATGCCACATTTCTCTATCTTGGCCGTACCGTCAGTATTTGTGAAGTACATCCACCTTAGCAACTAAAAATCAAATTTATTAATATTGTCTCTTGGGAAAGTGTATGAACTAATTATATAATACTTATTTATGTATCGGGCAACTGGAACTGTTTACCCTTCCGGAGCGCATGAGTTCACTCAGGTTTCTAGTGGGTTTGTATTGCTCGATCTTTAATTTTCTGTGTACTGTTTTGTAGACCATTCTTTGTCCCTTTTCCATTGTATTGTCGGCTCTTCTTCTTCGGTTTGCGGCATATGATTACCCCTTTGGTATCTTCAAACTTTTCTTGACTATAGCTTAACTACTCAGAAGAGATTGACGTTGTGTAGAAAGTCTGAATACCAACTGCAGTCTCCAATATAACGTATGAGTATTGAAATATATACTCCTAATGCGGGAGCGGTCACAGGGGCTAGGTGCGTCCGAAAAAAAAAATATATAATACAACAAGTGGAGGAACTCACTTGCTTGCATTTTTTTAAGTGGTCGTGTTAAATTGATCGTAATTTCAGAACGCTTTAATATTTACAAACAAATGTTTTCACCAGTCGAAAGCCAAGCAATTTTCCTTTCCAAAGAGACCACAATTGTTAGTGTAGGCCTCCGCACTGCTGAGGTACCCTACACGAACCAATACAAAACGGCGTGAAAATCGTAGGTCGTACAAATGCTGGGTTAACTTTTTCGGAACATTTCTAGACTCTAAATGACTTTTGAAGAAAAGGGGAAGGTCGTCAAATCTGTTCAGCCAATCAAAACGCCCGTTAGAACTCTCATATTTTCAAGTCTGTGGTGTTTGGGAAGGATGAAAAGGGGATTTCTTTCAAAAACAGACTTAAAGGGCATATAAATTGGCGAAAGGTAAGACATTTTAGCGTAAGTTGATTGGATGAAAGTATTTAGCCGGTCAAAATGACTCGTTTACGGTTGGGAAAGTCTACACAGATGTGAAGCGGTTAACCCAGCATTTGTACGACCTACGATTTTCACGCCGTTTTGTCTTCGTTCTGTGTCTTGTACCTAATGTTGTCAGTGTCTCTAGATTGTCTATTCTTGTTTTGTTTGTCTTCGTTCTGTGTCTTATGTACCCAATGATGTCAGTGTCTCTTGATTGTCTGTTCTTGTTTTGTTTGTCTTCGTTCTGTGTCTTATGTACCTAATGATGTCAGTGTCTCTAGATTGTCTATTCTTGTTTTGTTTGTCTTCGTTCTGTGTCTATACCAAATGTTGTCAGTGTCTCTAGATTGTCTATTCTTGTTTTGTTTGTCTTCGTTCTGTGTCTTGTGTACCTAATGTTGTCAGTGTCTCTAGATTGTCTATTCTTGTTTTGTTTGTCTTCGTTCTGTGTCTTATGTACATAATGTTGTCAGTGTCTCTAGATTGTCTATACTTGCTTTGTTTGTCTTCGGTCTGTGTCTTATGTACCTAATGTTGTGAGTGTCTCTAGATTGTCTATTCTTCTTTTGTTTGTCTTCGTTCTGTGTCTATACCTAATGTTGTCAGTGTCTCTAGATTGTCTATTCTTGTTTTGTTTGTCTTCGTTCTGTGTCTTATGTACCTAATGTTGTCAGTGTCTCTAGATTGTCTATACTTGCTTTGTTTGTCTTCGGTCTGTGTCTTATGTACCTAATGTTGTCAGTGTCTCTAGATGGTCTATTCTTGTTTTGTTTGTCTTCGTTCTGTGTCTTATGTACCTAATGTTGTCAGTGTCTCTAGATTGTCTATTCTTGTTTTGTTTGTCTTCGTTCTGTGTCTTGTGTATCTAATGTTGTCAGTGTCTCTAGATGGTCTATTCCTGTTTTGTTTATCTTCGTTCTGTGTCTATACCTAATGTTGTCATTGTCTCTAGATTGTCTATACTTGCTTTGTTTGTCTTCGGTCTGTATCTTATGTACCTAATGATGTCAGTGTCTCTAGATTGTCTATTCTTATTTTGTTTGTCTGCGTTCTGTGTCTTGTGTATCTAATGTTGTCAGTATCTCTAGATTGTCTATTCTTGTTTTGTTTGTCTTCGTTCTGTGTCTATACCTAATGTTGTCAGTGTCTCTAGATTGTCTATTCTTGATTGCTCCTTTGTTTTTCTATAACGTTTATTCATCCACAATTTAAAAAAAAATAGATATATGTCAGTGTGTGTAAATAAAATGTACATCCCTTCCCCCACTCTGTAATTTTCATGCAACAGACTCAAATACTATACAATTACTGTCTTTTGATGAGGTAAATGTGTGGATTTATAAACTTTTGGGGAAATGATATTCGTTGAGCCCAAAGATCAATAAATCCACACATTTACAGCATCAAAAGATAGTAAATGTTTTATTCTATATTTTGAATAAGTAACGTAGATGGCTCAGATTTAATATTCACCGGCGATAAATGTCACGTGTTACTTTATTCTTAGAACATTGAATTCTATCAGAAATGTTCTATTTTAAACAAGTGTTGCCTGAGGGCAATTGTGGACACAGAAATGTGCTGTCCAAAAGGCAAGTGTGGATGTCAATATTTCATATTATTTAACTTAAAAAAAAATCATGGACACAGGGGTCCTGGATTTTTTTTAAATAAAAAACTAATCCTGGATTATTATTTTTGCTTAAAGTCCGGTCCTGTGTTTTTATTTCAAATTTTCATCATTGCCGCCCCCATCTCGATACGTAACTATTATACAGAAATAACAGAGAGATCTAGACACCTGAGGCAACGACTTTTGAATGCATCTTGATAGACATGGAGAGTCGGCTGAGAATTAATGACAACGCTTCCCTTTGGTAGCGGCTAATATGTTCCTAGTCTCTGTTTAAAATCCACCAAAGATGTCTTTAATGAACTGGCACGCGGCACTCTTCAACACAACGCACACGCTCGTCATATTATCCTCCACACGGGGGCACACTGGACAGCTCTGTAGATTGAAGCATGGCCCCGTCACCAAGGGAACAGTTACCATGACCTAGACAAATACATTATGTTAAAATGTTAAATTTTGCAGGAATGGTGTTTGCTATATCCTGTACAAAATATTTTCATTTTGTTTTTATCTTGTAAAAAGCATGGCCAACATTGGCAATTCTTGGTTCTGAAACAAGAAATTCAAATGATCAGTTAGTCAAATAATATTCTTGAAATTCTTTACAAAATTACTTCTTTTTTAATGGATCCGGTGATAAGCATGTCGGATATCAGAAAGTCCAAGTTGATTGTAGCTTTGGTACAAATTATTTATAGTGGTAGTCAACAAATGTTGAATTCAGAAATTACTAAATTTCTGCAATACGAGCTATTGTTGAGCAACAATAAACTTTCCAATAAAGGGAATCCCACATGCTCACATTTAAGGGAAATAGCGTCGGAAGTTTTCAAATTGACTGTTGACATCAAGTGTGTACGACTGATGTTCGTGACAAAAAGAGACATATCTTGATTGCTATCGTTTAAGTGACACTTAAAGGACATTTGATGTATTAAATGTCAAGATAAAAGAGACCGCAATAAACAAAAAGATCATCTTTCATTGAGGAGCAATTTCCAGCTCCTCATTTATCCTTATATATTCTGGTGTTTGTTGTTGTTCATGTTAATGTTTCAACATTATC
>MJUT01062196.1:42986-53470 GCA_002080005.1 Gigantidas platifrons | reverse complement strand
CCACTTTCAACAATATTTCAGCTATATCGTGGCGGTCAATTTTATTGGTTGAGGAAACCGGAGGACCCGGAGAAAACCACCAAAATGTCGGAAGTCACTGACAAACTTTATCACATAATGTTGTACACCTCGTCCTGATCTAAATTCGAACTGACAACATCAGTGGTGATCGGCGCTGATTGCATAGGTAGTTGTAAATCCAACTACCATACTATAACGGCCACGATGGCCCCTTATCGTGGCATGAATTTGAATGAAGTTCGCTAATTTGAATAATGTCTTGTTTAAGACATTATATAAACGAGTGGTTGTTGTTTATCAAGTGACGATTTTTAGTAGATACAAAAAATTTGATGATAACAAAGCGATACACAGAAGCATTAAATCGAAGAAGGGCAGACAATACACTGGTCAAAAGAACTGTTTAATGAGATGAGAATGATGTTTTATACTAGACCAGTATGTCGAGTTTTATGACACCCATATGTATACATACATACAACACTTTGTTGAATGACAATTCTTTATCACTTTGTTTTGAGTACTGGGTGTTGTCTTACAAACCATTTTAGACGTTTATAATTTACTTTACGTGTATAGTATCTTAAAACTGTGATGATCAAAAACCCCATAAGATTGATCGTAAACTGGTTTTCCAGATATATATATACATTCATTATGAAAACATTACATTTTACAACCGGATTCGGAAGAAACTGTAAAATCTGACAATCCTTTTTACGAATACAGTGGTATGGAAATAAAATGACACCATATATTTTATTACAGGAAAGGGATGGACAAAATACAATGGCCATTGTTATTATTATGGCCTTGATAGAGCACCATGGGAAACAGCTAAGGTATATGTAGAATATTCTATTGCAATATCTATACATATAATAAACAGCAGCCATATTGAATTCTTGAAATACAATGTGATAGGAAATGAAGATCTCGCCTACATTTGCAATAATTTTTTATTTTATTTTATCCTAAATGGAAACGTGGATGTTGCGAAATAACGTCCTGTTTTACATTCTACTCTAAAAAATTTCATATGAATTACTTGTCACATGGCGTTTATGTGTTTGTTTGTTTGTTTGTTTGTTTGCTTGATGGTGCTTAACGCCATCTTCAACAATATGTCAGTTATATCATAGCGGTCAGTTTTACTGGTGGAGGAAACCGGAGTACCCGGGGGAAACCGACAAAACCTGTTGCAAGTCACTGAATTGTTTTTATCACATAATGTTGTACACCTCGCCTTGATCGAGAAATTCGAACTCACAACATCAGTGGTGATAGGCACTGATTGCATAGATAGTAGTAAATTAAATTACCACCCAATTACGATCCCGACATCCCCGATATTTATGAGCCATAGTGATCGACATTATTTCGCGGTATTTCAATGTTTTCTTAACCTTAAATAGACATATTTTTGTCTTGCATTTGTATCGTATTTGAATAGCTTCGGGTGTCATCTCGGAATTTTATGGTCTCAAATATCCGATTTACTGGTTCCGCTAAAACTTCATTTTCGACCGCCGAACCCCCAATTGAAGCCAGTAACTCTTCAAATACAATAAGTTATTCCTTAATTCTTACTTTTTTAATGTTGTACATTTTGTATATGTTGACATTTTTTGCCATATTCTTGATTAAGTTAATCATTGCAATGTAATGCTCTCCGGAATATATCTACTAAACCATGTCAGTGCTGAAGCACAAACTACTGGGCAGATTCTGCCGTCTGAGAATAATACTCCACCAGCAGAGATATCGTATTAAATATATCTAAAAACCCAGATCAGTGCCGAAGCACTGACCACTAGTCGGATGATACTGGAGTCTGGAATCCTATCGGACTCGCTGCAATACTAGATAATGTTTCGACCTTCAAGAAAGTTATCAAAGGGCTTCAGAAGCCGTAAATCGAAGGACAGACAATGCAATAACCAAAAGAAAAAGGAGAAGGGGAAAAACAATGATCTACAAAACATTACACAGAAGAGTAAAGATCGAACTGCCGTTAATCTATATTTATCATTGAGAAGCCGTTATTCTATATTTATCATTGAGAAGCCGTTATTCTATATTTATCATTGAGATGTCGTTATTCTATATTTATCATTGAGATGCCGTTATTCTATATTTATCATTGAGATGCCGTTATTCTATATTTATCATTGAGATGCCGTTATTCTATATTTATCATTGAGATGTCGTTATTCTATATTTATCATTGAGATGTCATTTTTCTATACATATTTATCATTGAGATGCCGTTATTCTATATTTATCATTGAAATACCGTTATTCTATATTTATCATGAAGTTGTTGAACATTGCGTTAAGCTTTCATTCAAATATTTATACTTTTGCAGGAACGCTGTGGAAAGCTGGGTGGATATCTTTTGAAAGTTGACAACGAAGAAGAAAACAGATGGACATGGACTTTTGCAAACCAAAAGAAAAGTAATATATTTTACTAGGGTCGTCCATTTTGTTTTCTTCAATTTTTATTCTTGTTTTAAACATGCTTATTATACATTCACATTAAAATCACAAAATGATCATTTTCAAAATGTGGTTTATGTAAAGAACGACAACTCCTTGCAAAGGTAGATAATCGGCTGTAAATTTAAATACATAAAATGTACATTTCATATCTAATGCTTTTCTGGAATAACCTTTATTGTGTACGCTTCCAAGTCAAAATTATTTGTTTCACGATAGGAATAATGTGGCAGATAGGACTTCCAAGTGATTAATAAATGACGTCACACTGTAAAACGTGTACCATTAATACAATAAATTACCGAACAGGAAGTATCTCTATTGGATGCGCCAGAGTTTCTCATGGTGAATCATGATCTCGACAAATGTAATTTTGATAGTGAAAATAAACAAAACGATACGATTCATGCACCTTTAAGTGAGGAGTGTAGAAAACGATACGATTCATGCACCTTTAAGTGAGGAGTGTCATTTTACTTAGATGTAGAAAATACTTACATGACTGCATTATTTTACTAAAAGGGGAAACTAGTTAAACACCGCCACTTTTCATTGAAGTCAAGGGAATGTGCCACCATTTGTATATTTGTTAGAGTATCGATTTCGTATTTGTTTTTACGATTTTCTTCTATTTGGTTTTAGAACTTTTTGTGGTATTTTTTTTTCTCAGTTTATTCGAGACTCAACATAGTCTATTGAAAATTGGGTTTGATTTTGGAACTGTTCCGATGATATGTTATTTAAGAAGTAATTCATGGTAGCCCGAATTTATATTAATTTTACCACGGGTAGACACTGTATACCAATTATTTTACACCGAGCGTTAATTATTTCAATTCTAATATGTAAAAATTGGTAAAATATCGTTATAAATTGTCGATGACGTCATAAATTACAATGAGTGTAGGTATATATTATTTTTACCACGGGTTTGGACTCAAAACGTTTGAAGGACGTCATATTATAATTTTTTATTCTTTCATTTTATGAAATAAACGTTAGAGAATATCAAAGGGGCAATCAAAAAAGGACAATCCAGAAAATAGTGGAAACACAAGACGAAGAAAAAACAAAAACACAGCACAATATGTGTCAGATATATACACTATGGGGAAACAAACACAGAAAACGCAAATAAGACATGAGCTCTCCCACAAACAACTGAACTCGTAAAATTCTGTATTTTTCCTGATTTAATCGCGTCATGATGTTTTTTTTCTAATCCACAGCAGATGCTGGTATATGGATTGGCTTAGATGATACATTCCGCTGGATTGTGGATAATACGGGAGTCACATACAGTACTTGGCATCCTGACTATGGTTCAAAAAAGAAAAACAAAACATGTGTAGCCTTTAATAACGGGAAGAATGTTGAGAAAGTTGAATGGTTTAATACCAATTGTAGTTACAACTATTACTACATCTGTGAAGCCAATAACTGTAAGTATAATATAAATATAGTGTAAACGCAAGACAACGTTTGAAAAAGGTGAGAGGGTGATTAAGTAGCTATGTTTAAGTCATTACGTCGAATGTTTGATGGTCCCCACCATGACTTGATTAAACGTTATGGAACATATCTGTGTCACAAATGACAACGGATTTGTCCGGTTCATAGTAATTTCCTATTCATGACTTGTTACCGGGTTTGTACCAATGGTAACACGACGTGTGCCACATATGGAGCATGTACTACCTACCCTTTCCGGAATACTTGAGTTCGCCATGTGAGCTTTTGCCATCATGTTTCGTCCGTCGTCCGTCGTATGTCGTCGTCGTTTGTCGTAAACTTTACACATTTTAATCTTCTCCTCAGAAACCACTGAGCCAATTTAGACCAAACTTTGATGGAATGGTCCTTTGATGGCCGCCTTCCAAACTTGTGTCCGGTGATCCCGACTTCCAACCAAGATGGCCGCCAAGATAGAAAAAAAGATGGGGGAATTTCATTGTCCATTGCTGCTTTAGTATAAGTCAAAATGAGCTCAAATTTTAACTGCAGCTAAATGACAAGGAGTAGTTTAACATGTATTCCGTGTTTTTCTCTGAATTTTTTCTTTCAGTCGATTTATACCGATTATTCAAATTAGGCATATTTTGATAAAAGATCACATTTAAATCTTCTTCTCGGAAACCGCTGCACCAAATTAAACCAAACCTGGCAGGGATGGTCCCTGGATGGATCCCTTTCAAAATTGTATCCGACAGCACCGCCCTCCATTCAAAATGGCTGCTGTTGCTAAAAATAGAAATTTCTTCAATTGTCCATTGCTGCTTTAGTATAAGTAAAAATGAGCTCAAATTTTAACTGCAGCTACATGGCAAGGAGTAGTTTAACATATATTGCGTTTTCAGCTCACATGGCCTTATACCATGTGAGCTATTGCCATCACTTTTCATCCGTCGTCCGTCCGTAATCATTTCACATTTTAATCTTCTCCTCAGAAACCACTGGGCCAATTGCAACCAAACTTTTGTGGAATGGTCTTTGGGAGGCCACCTTCCAAAATTATGTCCAGTAATCCCGACTTCCAACCAAGATGGCCGGCAAGCTTAAAATAGTAAAAAGGGGGCATGAAATTAAATAAAAAATCTTCTCCTCAGCAACTACTGAGTCAATCTCGACCAAACTTTGCTGAAATGATCCTTGGGTAGTCCCCTTCCAAAATTGTGTCCGGCATCTCAGACCTCTGACCATGATGGCCGCCACAGCCGAACTTAATTTAACATAGGACCCTATAGGAAATTCCCATAAAAATCTGCTTGTCTGAGACCATTTGCTCAATAAGAACTAAATTTTGATGAAATAGTCATTGGATGGTTCTCTTCCAAAAATGTGTCCGGCGGTTCGGCCCTTCGACCAGGATGGCCCCCACAGCCGAACTTAGCTTAACATAGAACCCTTTGGGAAATTCACATAAAATATTCTCTTCAGAAACCACTGGGCCAATTGCAACCAAACTTTGGTGGCATGGTCATTGGGAGGCCCCCTTCCAAAAATTATGTCCGGTGATCCCGACTTCCAACCAAGATGGCCGCCAAGCTAAAAATAGAAAAAGGGGGGATGACATTAAAAAAATCATTTCTCCTCTGAAACTACTGTGCCAATCTCAACAAACTTTGCTGAAATGATCCTTGGGTGGTCCCCTTCCGATATTGTGTCAGGCATTTCAGACCTCCGACCAAGATGGCCGCCACAGCCGAACTTAATTTAACATAGGACCCTATTGGAAATTTTCATAAAAATATTCTTGTCTGAAACCATTTGCTCAATAAGAACTAAATTTTGATGAAATAGTCATTGGATGGTCCTCCTCCAAAAATGTGTCCGGCAGTTCGGCCCTTCGACCAAGATGGCCCCCATGGCCGAACTTAGTTTAACATAGAACCCTATGGGAAATTCACATAAAAATATTCTTGTCTGGAACCAGTTGCTCAATTGGAATCAAACTTTGATAAAATAGTCATTGGATGGTCCTCATCCAAAATGGTGTCTGGTGGTCGCGCCCTCTGAGCAAGATGGCTGCACAGCTGAACTTAGTTTAACATAGGACCCTATGGGAAATTCACATAAAACCATCTTGTCTGGAACCAGTAGCTCAATTAGAACCAAACTTTGATGGAATAGTCATTGGATGGTCCTTTTCCAAAATTGTGTCCGGCAGTCGCGCTCTCCCACCAAGATGGCTGCCACATAGCAGTTGCGTTGTTATTGAAAGCAGCTTTTATCCAGATGAGCGATTACAGGCTCCTGTGAGCCTCTGGTTATGTCTTGTGTTTGTTTTTTATTTTTGTGTTTGTGTTTGTTTTGTTTATTTTTTGTTTTTGGTGTTTTTTATTGTATGCATGGTCAATGATTTGAAGTGAGAGGTAGTTCGTTTTGTTTATATAGTTGATAATCACTTGTTATTGTCTTTTAATTTACACAAATATATAACCGCGCACATTCCTGGCTTGGTACAGGCACTTCAATAAAATATGGCGGGGTTAAACTAGTTTTATGGACTCAAATCTCCCTTCTAAGTGCAATGATGCGGTCATACAAGGCATTATACAATCTCGTCCCAAAAGGAATTTACTGACACCGTATATAAATCGTATTAGGTCACTACCATACTGTGTAACGAATAAATCTTACTGATTACCTTTGAACGAAATATTTTGATGTAACTGCATCAAAACTAATAAATATGTAAATTTTGTGTTGTGTGTTACAAGTGTTACAAAAATGTTTTGAAAGAAAAAAGGGAGTTAACTCTACTACTAACAGTGTATAAAAAACTACTTACCCTGTATTGATTATACACGGTTTCCACGTGTTCACTTTAAACCAATGATATTCCTCGAAGTTTGTAAGAAGTAAGATATATTTGTGGATTTTTACGATTCTGTTTATTTTTTGGCCATTGTATTGTCTGTCATTCACTGACCCCATACATATCGTATTAGGTCACTAACACACTGTGTAACGAATATATCTCCACCAATAAAACTGACTGCGACGATATAACTGAAATATTGTTGAAAGTGGCGTTGCGGTCAGTTTTATTGGTGGAGAAAACCGGAGGACCCAGAAAAACCCACCTACCTGTCGCATATCACTGACAAACTTTATCACATAATGTTGTATCGGGTACACATTGCCATGAACGGGGTTCGAACAACTTTTTTGTGTATCTAGACAACGCCATTATATTAATTTACATCCGCACGTGTCTTTTTGTGTTCATTGGTTTAAGGTGAGGGGTAGTTGTTAGTTTTGTGATTTTGATGGAATTGTTGACCATCTCTTTCTTTTCATGATTTCACAATGTGCTATAACATCTCATATTCATGATATTTATCGTTGTTTTTTTTCTTTCTTTCTAGGTGTGTAAAGGGACAGAACTCGAAGTTGTCTAAATAAAACAGATTGTTGTTATTTACATGTAGCTTCTTGTTTCACATTATTATTATTATTATTATTATTATTATTGAACCACAATGCTTACACAAAAGACTGCAATTAGTGTCCACTACCACTAAAGTTGTGAGTTCGAATCCCGCGTATTACGAGGTGTACTCGATACAATTTTATGTGATCAAGTTTGTCAGTGATTTGCGGCAGATGGATGGTTTTCTCCGGGTACTCTGGTTGCCTCACAACGTTAGTGGTGATATGCACTGATTTTGACTTTGGGTAACACGATGGGTGCCACAAGTGGAACAAGAACATGTGAGCTTTACCGTGGTTATTGGGAGTTTGGAACAAGAACATGTGAGCTTTCCCGTGGTTATTGGGAGTTTGGAACAAGAACATGCGAGCTTTCCCGTGGTTATTGGGAGTTTGGACCAATAACGTGAGAGCTTTCCCGTGGTTATTGGGAGTTTGGAACAAGAACATGAGAGCTTTCCCGTGGCTATTGGGAGTTGTTTGTGTTGCAGTTTTGATTTTGTGTTTAGTATTTTTGAAGTGTGTTTGTTCATGTCTGTGTGTCTGTTTTGCCATGGTTTTGCCGTTTCTATTTATTCACAAGGATTTTGATTACGTCCTGATACCTGTTACATATAATAACTTGACCGTTCGATTGTTTATTCAAATTACACTGAGTCTAGACTGCATTCATACTAGTTTGGCATTTTTCATAGGTGGCAATACTACATTTTGTATATTGAAGCTTGAAATGAAAAAAAAAATATGACATTATTATTTGACCTTTGTTTAGCATAAATTTATATTGTTCATCTATGTTTATCACAAAGGAACGTGCTTTTACATGTATTAAATAAAAGTAAAAAAGCAATCGAATTTAAACGTTTTTGGGAGGAATAAAATAACAGGACCCAATAAACACAATAGTTTCTTCATTCTTCGATATTGATTGGTTTGGTTTGTGTTTGGTTTTATTGTGTTTAACGCCACTTTCAACAATATTTCAGTGATATAGTGGCGATCAGTTTTATTGGTGGGGAAACCAGATAATCCAAAGAAAACTAACGACCTGTTGTAAGTCACTGACAACCTTTATCACATAATATTGTATCGAGTATACCTCGCCATGGGCGGGATTCGAAATTAATAATAAGGGTTCCAATTCTACTCCATTTTATACAATATTCAGTTTTGGTTTTGGGGCTAAGAAAAACGTTATTGACATTATATACTATTCCCGGATTCCTCTGCCGTCCGACGCCTTTTTGTTCGACATGCTGGAGCCGTGGGACGTCAGAGTGCTCTCCATAAGGAAAACAGGAGATTTGCTGCTCCAACTCTGGGTCGGCACATTTCCACGTTTCGTGGCTATCGAATTTATTTTCTATCCGAAACCCTTATATAAATCGCTTCACCAATCATTTTTCAATTCATTCATAACCTAAGTACCCTCAGAAAGTGGTGTTACACTCCATTACAGCACGATTTGGCCATTTTTGGAACCTACAAACGTGATCTCGCGATACTAGCTGAAAGATGACAGCAACGCATTGCATGATGGGGGCTACTTAATGCAGCGCGCCAAATTATTTGCATACGTAAACATCATACAAGACGATATAAAGCGTATTCTGCAGGACAAACAGTTCCATCTACAGCTCAAATCAGAGCAAAAGGAAATACTTATTTTTAGTAATACAAAAATGTGTTGGATAGAAAAGATTCAATGGCAGTGTTATTCACGGGCTTCGGAAAGAGCATATGCTACGTTCCCCCTATTTTGGACAGTCAGATCATATATGCAAATCATCTCCCATGATACATTGTGGTAATCGTAGTTTTCTCGAAGTCACGTGACAAATGTTCCAAGATGGCAGTGTTCAAAATGACGAAATAATAGGGTCTAAGGGAAAGTCGTGCTGTAATGGAGTGTAACACCACTTTCTGAGGGTACTTAGGTTATGAATGAATAGAAAAATGATTGGTGAAGCGATTTATATAAGGGTTTTGGATAGAAAATAAAATTTGATAGCCACGGAACGCAAAAATGTACCGACCCAGCGTTGGAGAGGCAAATCCGCTGTTTTGCTTGTGACTGAAATTGCTGAAGCGAAGTAAAGATTTTACCGGGAAAAGTCGCGTGTGAGCTGTCTTGTACCAGGGGGTACAAGACAAGGAAATCTCACCCCGGCAAAAACAGGAACTGCTCTATCTCAAAAGTGAGAAATTTACATTTTCAGTGTGGTGTTTAAAATGAGTGTGCAGAGAACAGCAGGTGTGAGCTGTTCTCTGAAAGTGTGAACAGTTTGAGATTATATGCAGGATTCTGGTAGATTGTTCCATTGTTTGACTCTATATGGAAAGAAGGAATATCTGTATGTGTCTTTTGAAGTGAAAATATGTCTATAAAGTTTGTTGGTGAGTTTTCCTGGTTCTTGAGTCAGCTGGTATTAGGGTTGTGCTTGGTGGTATCGCAACAAGTTGATGCACTATTTTATAGAACATGATGATTCTGGGGCATAGTCTGCTTTCTGTTAATGTGGGCCAGTTTAATGTAGCAAGCATACCGAGGATTTCGCCTTTTGACCATTTCAATTGTGAATATAGAACCTACTGTGTGAGTGTCCCTAATTGTACAAGAGAACTCAAGCATTGGTCGGACGAGTGCTTGGTGTACCTGAAATTTGATATTCTGGTTTGCTGTTTTAAGATTATGTTTTAGAAAAGTGGTTACTTTTTTGGTGTAACTGATAAGACTGCACTTATCAGGTTGGAAGAATATCAACCAGTCGATCCCTTTCCCATTTTGCTGCCGCGTCAGGATCAACTTAAGAGTTTTCCACAGTTACTCTGGGATCTGACGGGTTTGTAAATGTTACCATCGTCCGCAGACAGTCTGAGCTTGACATAGGTCAAGTAATCTGGTAGATCATTAAAATAGACCAGAAAAAAGACTGTGTCTGTTCTTTTTGGGTTATATTTGATAGGAAGACTGGTATCCAGTTAAGAGGGTGTCCTGTGATGCCGTAGTATTCTAATTTATAGAA
>MJUT01062196.1:14323-24324 GCA_002080005.1 Gigantidas platifrons | reverse complement strand
GATTCATGCACCTTTAAGTGAGGAGTGTAGAAAACGATACGATTCATGCACCTTTAAGTGAGGAGTGTAGAAAACGATACGATTCATGCACCTTTAAGTGAGGAGTGTCATTTTACTCAGATGTAGAAAATACTTGCATGACTGCATTATTTTACTAAAAGGGGAAACTAGTTAAACACCGCCACTATTTATTGAAGTCAAGGGAATGTGCCTCCATTTGTATATTTGTTAGAGTATCGATTTCGTATTTGTTTCTACGATTTTCTTCTATTTGATTTTAGAACTTTTTGTGGTATTTTTTTTTCTCAGTTTATTCGAGACTCAACATAGTCTATTGAAAATTGGGTTTGATTTTGGAACTGTTCCGATGATTGTTATTTAAGAAGTAATTCATGGTAGCCCGAATTTATATTAATTTTACCACGGGTAGACACTTTATGCCAATTATTTTACACCGAGCGTTAATTATTTCAATTCTAATATGTAAAAATTGGTAAAATATCGTTATAAATTGTCGATGACGTCATAAATTACAATGGGTGTAGGTATATATTATTTTTACCACGGGTTTGGACTCAAAACGTTTGAAGGACGTCATATTATAATTTTTTTTCTTTCATTTTATGAAATAAACGTTAGAGAATATCAAAGGGGCAATCAAAAAAGGACAATCCATAAAATAGGGGAAACACAAGACGAAGAAAAAACAAAAACACAACATAATATGTGTCAGATATATACACTATGCGGAAACAAACACAGAAAACGCAAATAAGACATGAGCTCTCCCACAAACAACTGAACTCGTGAAATTCTGTATTTGTCCTGATTTAATCGCGTCATGATGTTTTTTTTTCTAATCCACAGAAAATGATGGTATATGGATTGGCTTAGATGATACATTCCGCTGGATTGTGGATAATACGGGAGTCACATACAGTACTTGGCATCCTGACTATGGTTCAAAAAAGAAAAACAAAACATGTGTAGCCTTTAATAACGGGAAGAAAGTAGAGTGGTTTAATACCCAATGTAATAACAACTATTACTACATCTGTGAAGCCAACAACTGTAAGTATAATATAAATATAGTGTAAACGCAAGACAACGTTTGAAAAAAAGGGGGGAGGGTGATTAAGTGGCTATGTTTAAGTCATTACGTCGAATGTTTGATGGTCCCCACCATGACTTGGTTAACCGTTATGGAAAATATCTGTGTCGAATGACAACGGATTTGTCCCGTTCACAGTAATTTCCTCATTCATGACTTGTTACCGGATTGTACCAATGGTAGCACGACGTGTGCCACATATGGAGCAGGTACTTCCTACCCTTTCCGGAGTACTTGAGTTCGCCATGTGAGCTTTTGCCATCATGTTTCGTCCGTCGTATGTCGTCGTCGTCTGTCGTAAACTTTACACATTTTAATCTTCTCCTCAGAAACCACTGAGCCAATTTAGACCAAACTTTGGTGGAATGGTCCTTGGATGGCCGCCTTCCAAACTTGTGTCCGGTGATCCCGACTTCCAACCAAGATGGCCGCCAAGATAGAAAAAAGATGGGGGAATTTCATTGTCCATTGCTGCTTTAGTATAAGTCAAAATGAGCTCAAATTTTAACTGCAGCTAAATGACAAGGAGTAGTTTTACATATATTCCGGGTTTTTCTGTGAATTTTGTCTTTCAGTCGATTTATACCGATTATGCAAATTAGGCATATTTTGATAAAAGATCACATTTAAATCTTCCTCTCGGAAACCGCTGTACCAAATTAAACCAAACCTGGCAGGGATGGTCCCTGGGTGGGTCCCTTTCAAAATTGTATCCGACAGCACCGCCCTCCATTCAAGATGGCTGATGTTGCTAAAAATAGAAATTTCTTCAATTGTCCATTGCTGCTTTAGTATAAGTAAAAATGAGCTCAAATTTTAACTGCAACTACATGGCAAGGAGTAGTTTAACATATATTGCGTTTTCAGCTCACATGACCTTAGACCATGTGAGCTATTGCCATCACTTTTCATCCGTCGCCCGTCCGTAATCATTTCACATTTTAATCTTCTCCTCAGAAACCACTGGGCCAATTGCAACCAAACTTTTGTGGAATGGTCTTTGGGAGGCCACCTTCCAAAATTATGTCCGGTAATCCCGATTTCCAACCAAGATGGCCGGCAAGCTTAAAATAGTAAAAAGGGGGCATGAAATTAAATAAAAAATATTCTCCTCAGCAACTACTGAGGCAATCTCAACCAAACTTTGCTGAAATGATCCTTGGGTGGTCCCCTTCCAAAATTGTGTCCAGCATTTCAGACCTCCGACCATGATGGCCGCCACAGCCGAACTTAATTTAACATAGGACCCTATGGGAAATTCACATAAACATATTCTTTTCTGGAACCAGTTGCTCAATTGGAATCAAACTTTGATAAAATAGTCATTGGATGGTCCTCATCCAAAATGGTGTCTGGTGGTCGCGCCCTCTGACCAAGATGGCTGCACAGCTGAACTTAGTTTAACATAGGACCCTATGGGAAATTCACATAAAACCATCTTGTCTGGAACCAGTAGCTCAATTGGAATCAAACTTTGATAAAATAGTCATTGCATGGTCCTTTTCCAAAATTGTGTTGGGCAGTCGCGCTCTCCCACCAAGATGGCCGCCACAGAGCAGTTGCGTTGTTATTGAAAGCACCTTTTATCCAGATGAGCGATTACAGGCTCCTGGGAGCCTCTGGTTATGTCTTGTGTTTCTTTTTTCTTTTTTCTTTTTGTGTTTGTGTTTGTTTTGTTTATTTTTTGTTTTTGGTGTTTTATATTGTATGCATGGTCAATGATTTGAAGTGAGAGATAATTCGTTTTGTTTATATAATTGATAATCACTTGTTATTGTCTTTTAATTTACAAAAATATATAACCGTGCACATTCCTGGCTTGGTACAGGCACTTCAATAAAATGTGGCGGAGTTAAACTAGTTTTGTGGATTCAAATCTCCCTTCTATGTGCAATGATGCGGTCATACAAGGCATTATACAATCTCGTCCCAAAAGGAATTTACTGACACCGTATATAAATCGTATTAGGTCACTAGCACACTGTGTAACGAATAAATCATACTGATTACCTTTGAACGAAATATTTTGATGTAACTGCATCAAGACTNAAGCTAAAAATAGAAAAAAGGGGGGATGACTTTAAAAATTTGCTGAAATGATCATTGGGTGGTCCCCTTCCGATATTGTGTCCGCCATTTCATACCTCCGACCAAGATGGCCGCCACAGCCGAACTTAATTTAACATAGGACCTTATGGGAAATTTTCATAAAAATATTCTTGTCTGAAACCATTTCCTCAATAAGAACTAAATTTTGATGAAATAGTCATTGGATGGTCCTCCTCCAAAAATGTGTCCGGCAGTTCGGCCCTTCGACCAAGATGGCCCCCACGGCCGAACTTAGTTTAACGTAGAACCCTATGGGAAATTCAGATAAAAATATTCTTGTCTGGAACCAGTTGCTCAATTGGAATCAAACTTTGATAAAATAGTCATTGGATGGTCCTCATCCAAAATGGTGTCGGGTGGTCGCGCCCTCTGACCAAGATGGCTGCACAGCTGAACTTAGTTTAACATAGGATCCTATGGGAAATTCACATAAAACCATCTTGTCTGGAACCAGTAGCTCAATTAGAACCAAACTTTGATGGAATAGTCATTGGATGGTCCTTTTCCAAAATTGTGTCCGGCAGTCGCGCTCTCCCACCAAGATGGCCGCCACAGAGCAGTTGCGTTGTTATTGAAAGCAGCTTTTATCCAGATGAGCGATTAGAGGCTCCTAGGAGCCTCTGGTTATGTCTTGTGTTTCTTTTTTCTTTTTTATTTTTGTGTTTGTGTTTGTTTTGTTTATTTTTTTGTTTTTGGTGTTTTATATTGTATGCATGATCAATGATTTGAAGTGAGAGATAATTCGTTTTGTTTATATAATTGATAATCACTTGTTATTGTCTTTTAATTTACAAAAATATATAACCGCGCACATTCCTGGCTTGGTACAGGCACTTCAATACAATGTGGCGGGATTAAACTAATTTTATGGATTCAAATCTCCCTTCTAAGTGCAATGATGCGGTCATACAAGGCATTATACAATCTCGTCCCAAAAGGAATTTACTGACACCGTATATAAATCGTATTAGGTCACTAGCACACTGTGTAACGAATAAATCTTACTGATTACCTTTGAACGAAATATTTTGATGTAACTGCATCAAGACTAATAAATATGTAAATTTTGTGTTGTGTGTTACAAGTGTTACAAAAATGTTTTGAAAGAAAAAAGGGAGTTAACTCTACTACTAACAGTGTATAAAAAACTACTGACCCTGTATTGATTATACACGGTTTCCACGTGTTCACTTTAAACCAATGATATTCCTCGAAGTTTGTAAGAAGTAAGATATATTTGTGGATTTTTACGATTCTGTTTATTTTTTGACCATTGTATTGTCTGTCATTCACTGACCCCATACATATCGTATTAGGTCACTAGCACACTGTGTAACGAATATTTATCATCCTTCCCTCCGGCTATCGACGATATAACTGAAATATTGTTGAAAGTGGCGTTGCGGTCAGTTTTATTGGTGGAGAAAACCGGAGGACCCAGAAAAACCCACCGACCTGTCGCATATCACTGACAAACTTTATCACATAATGTTGTATCGGGTACACATTGCCATGAACGGGGTTCGAACAACTTTTTTGTGTATCTAGACAAAGCCAATATATTGATTTACATCCGCATGTGTCTTTTTGTGTTCATTGGTTTAAGGTGAGGGGTAGTTGTTAGTTTTGTTGATTTTGATAGAATTGTTGACCATCTCTTTCTTTTCATGATTTCACAATGTGTTATAACATCTCATATTCATGATATTTATCGTTGTTTTCTTTCTTTCTTTCTAGGTGTGTAATGGGATAGAACTCGAAGTTGTCTAAATAAAACAGATTGTTGTTATTTACATGTAGCTTCTTGTTTCACATTATTTTTATTATTATTATTATTATTATTATTATTATTATTATTGAACAACAATGCTTACACAAAAGACTACAATTAGTGTCCATTACCACTAAAGTTGTGAGTTCGAATCCCGCGTATTACGAGGTGTACTCGATACAATTTTATGTGATCAAGTTTGTCAGTGATTTGCGGCAGATGGATGGTTTTCTCCGGGTACTCTGGTTGCCTCACAACGTTAGTGGTGATATGCCCTGATTTTGACTTTGGATAACACGATGGGTGCCACAAGTGGAACAAGAACATGTGAGCTTTCCCGTGGTTATTGGGAGTTTGGAACAAGAACATGTGAGCTTTCCCGTGGTTATTGGGAGTTTGGAACAAGAACATGTGAACTTTCCCGTGGTTATTGGGAGTTTGGAACAAGAACATGAGAGAGTTCCCGTGGTTATTGGGGGTTGTTTGTGTTGCAGTTTTGATTTTTGTGTTTAGTATTTTTGAAGTGTGTTTGTTCATGTCTGTGTGTCTGTTTTGCCATGGTTTTGCCGTTTCTATTTATTCACATGGCTTTTGATTACGTCCTGATACCTGTTACATATAATAACTTGACCGTTCGATTGTTTATTCAAATTACACTGAGTCTAGACTGCATTCATACTAGGTTGGCATTTTTCATAGGTGGCAATACTACATTTTGTATATTGAAGCTTGAAATGAAAAAAAAAATATATGACATTATTATTTGACCTTTGTTTAGCATAAATTTATATTGTTCATCTATGTTTATCACAAAGGAACGTGCTTTTACATGTATTAAATAAAAGTCAAAAAGCAAACGAATTTAAACGTTTTTGGGAGGAATATAAAAACAGGACCCAATAAACACAATAGTTTCTACATTCTTCGATATTGATTGGTTTGGTTTGGGTTTGGTTTTATTGTGTTTAACGCCACTTTCAACAATATTTCAGTGATATAGTGGCGATCAGTTTTATTGGTGGGGGAAACCAGATAATCCAAAGAAAACTAACGACCTGTTGTAAGTCACTAACAAACTTTATCACATAATATTGTATCGAGTATACCTCGCCATGGGCGGGATTCGAAATTAATAATTAGGGTTCCAATCCTACTGCATTTTATGCAATGTTCAGTTTTGGTTTTGAAGCTAAGAAAAACGTTATTGACATTATATACCAGTCCCGGATTCCTCTGCCGTCCAACGGCTTTTTGTTCGACATGCTGGAGCCGAGGGACGTCAGAGTGCTCTCCATAAGGAAAACAGGGGATTTGCTGCTCCAACTCTGGGTCGGCACATTTCCACATTTCGTGGCTATCGGATTTTATTTTCTATCCGAAACCCTTATATAAATCGCTTCACCAATCATTTTTCAATTCATTCGTAACCTAAGTACCCTCAGAAAGTGGTGTTACACTCCATTACAGCACGATTTGGCCATTTCACTGCCATTTTGGAACCTACAAACGTGATCTGGCGATACTAACTGAAAGATGACAGCAACGCATTGCATGATGGGGGCTACTTAATGCAGTGCGCCAAATTATTTGCATACGTAAACATCATACAAGACGATATAAAGCGTATTCTGCAGGACAAACAGTTCCATCTACAGCTCAAATCAGAGCAAAAGGAAATACTTATTTTTAGTAATACAAAATGTGTTGGATAGAAAAGATTCAATGGCAGTGTTATTCACGGGCTTCGGAAAGAGCATATGCTACGTTCCCCCTATTTTGGACAGTCAGATCATATATGCAAATCATCTCCCATGATACATTGTGGTAATCGTAGTTTTCTCGAAGTCACGTGACAAATGTTCCAAGATGGCAGTGTTCAAAATGACGAAATCATAGGGTCTAAGGGAAAGTCGTGCTGTAATGGAGTGTAACACGACTTTCTGAGGGTACTTAGGTTATGAATGAATAGAAAAATGATTGGTGAAGCGATTTATATAAGGGTTTTGGATAGAAAATAAAATTTGATAACCATGGAACGTAGAAATGTACCGACCCAGCGTTGGAGAGGCAAATCCGCTGTTTTGCTTATGATTGAAATTGCTGAAGCGAAGTAAAGATTTTACCGGGAAAAGTCGCGTGTGAGCTGTCTTGTACCGGGGGGTACAAGACAAGGAAATCTCACACCGGCAAAAACAGGAACTGCTCTATCTCAAAAGTGAGAAATTTACATTTTCAGTGTGGTGTTTAAAATGAGTATGCAGAGAAGAGCAGGTGTGAGCTGTTCTCTGAAAGTGTGAACAGTTTGCGATTATATGCAGGATTCTGGTAGATTGTTCTCTATATGGAAAGAAGGAATATCTGTATGTGTCTTTTGAAGTGAATATATGTCTATAAAGTTTGTTGGTGAGTTTTCCTGGTTCTTGAGTCAGCTGGTATTAGGGTTGTGCTTGGTGGTATCGCAACAAGTTGATGCACTATTTTATAGAACATGATGATTCTGGGGCATAGTCTGCTTTCTGCTAATGTGGACCAGTTTAATGTAGCAAACATACCGAGGATTTCGCCTTTTGATCATTTCAATTTTGAATATAGAACCTACTGTGTGAGTGTCCCTAATTGTACAAGAGAACTCAAGCATTGGTCGGACGAGTGCTTGGTGTACCTGAAATTTGATATTCTGGTTTGCTGTTTTAAGATTATGCTTTAGAAAAGTGGTTACTTTTTTGGTGTAACTGATAAGACTGCACTTATCAGGTTGGAAGACTATCAACCAGTCGATCCCTTTCCCATTTTGCTGCCGCCTCAGGATCAACTTAAGAGTTTTTCACAGTTACTCTGGGATCTGACGGGTTTGTAAATGTTACCATCGTCCGCAGACAGTCTGAGCTTGACATAGGTCAAGTAATCTGGTAGATCATTAAAATAGACCAGAAAAAAGACTGCGTCTGTTCTTTTTGGGTTATATTTGATAGGAAGACTGGTATCCAGTTAAGAGGGTGTCCTGTGATGCCGTAGTATTCTAATGTATAGAAGAATCTGTGATGTGGAACCTTTTCAAACACTTTTACGAAATCCATTGTTATGAGATCGCTGTGGGTGTTGCTATTATTTGTGATATGTAGTGGCATCAGCTGTGTTTCGCGTGAGCGATCGTGATGAAAGCCGTGTTGGGGTCATATAATTGTTTTCAAGATGCTTGATGGTATAATTGGTGACGATGTGTTCCATTAATTTACAGGCAATTCATGTTAGAGATATGGGTCTGTAGTTGACTGCTTTGTGTTTGTCCCGTTTTTTTTAATACTGGAGCCACGCTTCCAGTTTTGTGTTGTTTGGTCTGTCCTGTCTGAAGTTATCCAAGTCTGTATTTGTGCTATTTTTCTTGGAATTCTTTAAGAATACGACCACTAATATCGTCTGACCCTGTTGCTTTGTGTGGGTTGATGTTGTTTAGTAGTTTTGTGATGCCGCGTGTAGCTATGGTAAGTTTCTGTATATTAGGATGTGAACTATATTCCTTTTCTGGCATCAGTTTCTGTTCTAAATACCGACTGACACTGGTTGTTTATATGTTGGCTTTGTCAGTGGTGTCAGCGATTAGATTGCCATATTTCTTCAGTGCTGCTATACCAGATTTGTCCGTTCGAATATATTTTTTTGTTCTTTTGTCCTTTTTCTTTTGGCCATTGTGTTGTCTGTTCTTCTTCGATATATGGATTCTGAATGCCCCTTTGGTATCTTCAATCTCTTCTTTTATACATTGGAATAGCTTTTTGGCTTTGCTTGGTTGAAAGATGGTTGATCCGGTTCGTAAATCGGATATAGACTTTTCAATATATTTCCAATATGCTTCTCTTTGTATTTGTTTGCATATTTAATATCTCTCTTTATCTTAACATCTCTTTTTTTTATGCTTAGAAGTTTTCTGAGTTTGTTAAAACAAACTTAGCACCCTGTAAATGTAAAAATAAATTAATAAAAAAAAACGTTTTCCAAGACTTCAATCGTTCGATGGCTACTGATAAAGTCCACTTCTTTTAAGTTTTGCTAAAGTCAAGATGACATCCACCGCAGGGATGTGAAGTCTAAAAAAAAGTTTTAAGATACCAAAGGAATAACTACTCAGTGGTCTTTTCTCGTTAAGTCATGCTGTCACGATATTGCTAAACAAGTCTTGAAAATAACATTTAAAACTAAGATCTATTTTGAAGGTTGTTTTTTTTTTGTGTGTCCGTCTTTTTAGTTTTCTGTGCTGTATTGTGTTTTGCTTCTCCCTGTCCTGTGTTTTGTATACTCAGTGTTAACGTTGCCATTATTTCTGGATTGTTCATTCTAGATTGCCCCTTCGGTTTTCTCTAACGTTAATTGAATAAAACTCAAAATCATATTTGTTTAGTTTTGTCTTCACACTTATAGATTAACACTACTGATACCAGCAGTAATTTGGACTACAGTGAATTAGCTTTATTCATTGAATACCAATTTTCGTGGCTTCCGTTGGTATTATCAAACCACGAAAACATATATATATATATTAGACGGTGAATTTCATACCAATGTTCATGGGTTTCGTTGGTATTTTCAAACCATGAAATTAAGCGCAACACGAGAAAGGCATGTATAGGCAAAGCAGCTATGAGTAAGAATTAAAACCAAGAATTCAAATCCTAACGAAAATCTCACTATCAGTTTATTCACGAAAATTAACACCAACGAATTAAATGACACTACATTATTTTGGAGTGATCTGGATTTTTTTGGGGTAATATCAGTTTCTAAAAATTTTGATGATAAGGGCATTTACTCATGGTTTACATATATTAAAGATGTGATGGAAGATTTAAATTTAGATTTGGAAAAAATTAAGGAATACTCTTTGAAAAAAATAACAAAATTTACAAGAGACAAAATAAAATCAGAAATTAAATATTGCTATGAAAACTTATTCAAGAAGAAAATAACAGACATTGATGATAACAGTAAACTCAAAATTTATAACACTCTAAAAAA
>MJUT01062196.1:2279-12970 GCA_002080005.1 Gigantidas platifrons | reverse complement strand
TTACTGGAATAACCTTCAACAGGTACGTTACTGGAATAACCTTCAACAGGTACGTTACTGGAATAACCTTCAACAGGTACGCTCAATATCGATATATTGGAAAGACATATAATATAAAGTATGGTCATATATATATATATATATATCCAAACAACCCTCTACATAATTAAAGTAATAATTTGTTTATCAGAATAACGAAAAATCAAAATATCTTTTAAACTATAGATTTTTGAACAGCAAAATAAACGAGAGTTTTATTTAGAATTAGGAGTGCTAACTAAAAATGTTACAGTAATGCTTCTTATTGTTTTGGCTGAGGCTGCACTCAGATAAAATTTTGTATTTTGGTCCTACATGTATTCTGTTGTCATTTTACGGGTGGGAGTAGATGTACTTTATAGAAGAGCCATCCATACGTCAGGTATCTTACCTGTAAAATCTTTCTCTCAGCCACGTGTACTTTAGTCGAACCTGACAAGCATTTCTCTCATAAATTATTGTTATATTTTGCATTTTTGGAAAATTGGAAAAAAGTCTGACTTATCTCCGGAATTCCAAAAGTTTGTAAAAAAGTTGTTTGCCTTTTTTAGTAAGGAAAAGGCAACGAAGAAGCCAATTGTCTCATTTGATAGGGTATATCAAAGGACATCTAAAGCTTTGGGTGTGTCTTACACTTCAGTGCACCGTAAGTATCAATGATTCATCAATAATTTTTGCAGTTTTAAGGTATTTTTTATTACCAATGTTATGTTGAAGGTTTGGTAAAAAAAAAAATAGCTAATGAAAATGGCAGTGCTCAATGTCATAATCTACCCCCCCCCCCCCAAAATCAATCCTCCAATTGATCTCTGAGGTTCTATAGTTTAAAAATGTACTAATTTTGCGATCATTTTTTTTTGATTAGGCAGTTGCACAAGCTCAATTTTCGTTCCATTTCTAACATGTATATAAATTAAAAATGTCATACAGAATCGAACAAAACGACAATGATATATTCTTCATATTATATGATATATGATGACTTCATTTTTTCACTATTAAAGACAGAAGTGCTATATATTTAGTGAAAAAATAAAAATAATGGAAAATACAGGTAAAATATGTTACAGGTAAAAATCAATGAACTTCAATAGTGCGTGTAGGAGATGGTGACGGGCTATATGGAGAACAATGGAATCTTTCGGGTGACCGTCGAGTGTCCATTGTCCTCAGGGATTTAAACCCACGGCCGCAGGCTGTTCTCTTTTATGGACTTATTCCCTCCGTATTTCATAAAACTTTGTCAAAATATACACCCAAAAACTCCTTTAAAATGCGATTTTTCTAAATGAGCAGGGCCAAATACGTTCACTTTCTGGTCTGCAAACTTCCAAATTAAATTAGCACCCTTCATTCTCTACACAACTCTCGTTTACACTTCTACTTTAAAATCTACAGTTTAAAAGATATTTCAAATTTTCGTTATTCTAATAAAAAAAATATTACTTTAGTACTACATTCCAGACAAGCTACGTTATTAAATATTTGTTTCCACTGATGTCTTGTAATTGCGTTTCATGTTATATTAATATTCCATTTACAAATGAAATCAATTTTGATAATTATATAGCTTTTTCTCAAACGAATATTTGTTCTGTTACCGCCATTGTTCTTGATTACACTGAATGGAAATAATTCAAGGAATTTCTACCATTTAATGCAATTGATTGTTATAATAAACATGGCATACAGTTTATAATTGAGATAAATTCTCTATAATAACCAGGACAGATAAACCACTTGGCATTGTACATAATGTATATATGGGTCGAGCCATGATCAGGTCAAGACAAAGACTATAACATTGATATTTGTTGCTTCTCCAATGAGCATGCTGCATTAAGGAGAAAGAGCAAGGACTGGTTGGCTCGGAATAAAGATAATGTGTCCGAATGGGGCAACAAGTCTATACGAACAATGTCGTTTCATTGATCTAGCACTATAAATATCAAACTAAGCGTGTTGGTCTAGTATAAAGTGGACCTCATCATCATCTCATTGAAAATTAACTTCCTCTCGTCATGATATAGCATCAATCAATCACTCACTATAAAACATAAATATGCATAAGCAACAACAATCAATCAATCATACTGTATTATGTAAGGACAAAGACATTTATCAGGCTATAATCGATATCTTAAAACCTCAAAACAGTCACCCACTTTCAAGACGTACACAATGTCTGGTAATTAAAATTGAAACTAAAATGACAACTTTCCACATCTGCGTAATTCATGTTCCTTGTAAAAAATAATCAAATATTACCAGTTAAATTATAAATCTACATGTATAACAACAGGCTGCAGGATACTTAATTGATGACATGAACAGGGCCTTTTGGTATACCTAGGCTAATGAAAGTATGCCCCCTCCTCATACAGAGCCACACTCTAACTCGCCAGCACCCGTCTTAAATATTATTTACTCGTGATATATTTTAGCTACATTTAGATAAACTTATTGAGGTAAACTTATTGCAAATTATTTATATAAACTAACTTGAGGGCCCCAACCTTCAGAGGCCTTAGGCTGCTACAGCATATACTAGTCTATTGATCAGTATAGGATAATCCGAGCCTGGACATGAGTAATACGCAGTATACTCTTGATCATATCAAAGACGATTTCCTACATTATTTTACCCTTCCATTGCCAGGTGTACTATTAGAACTATATGTAAAGTATGTCAGTGGCTTTCTCTGGTACTCCGATTTCTTCCACCAATAACAATGTTAGCTACGATATAACTATGAAAAGTGGCTTTAATCATACATAAGTTAACCTAATCCATTAATCATCACAATTCGTGTAATAAACCCATCATAGCATATGGATTTTTTTTTTAAGTTAATCAATATCAGACTAATATGGTAAAAGCTGCACGCAATATTGGCTCTGACTTTGGAATATATAAAATAAGAACATATCGGTTTTTTTTTTTTTAACTTAATTCATTTCAAGATAGCTAGTACTTGTCTAAGGTGATCGTATGGTAATTGGATTTACAACACCTGTGCAATCAGTGACTATCACCACTAAAGTTGTGAGTTTGAACCCCGTTCATGGCAAGGTGTACTCGATACAACATTTTCTGATAAAGTTTGTAAGTGATTTACGACAGGTCGCTGTGGTTTTCTCCTGTTTCCTCCACCAATAAAACTGACCCCCACGATATAACTGAACTATTGATTTAAAGTGGTGTTAAACACTATAAACTAAACCAACCTAAAGTAAAGCTACCATTTATTGAGCGGTGTCTGTAGTCTTTGAGACAATGTATTTGTATTAAAGCTACTATATATTGTTCATTTTGTTGATATTGATGGAATTGTTGACCATCACTGTCTATAATTGTTCTTCATAATGTACTTGTCTCCGAAATGAATAGATATGCCACGAGTTGAACAATGTATATTCATGGAGGAATTAATTAAATTGATATGTATTCTACAATACTATCGAATTGTAGGAATTGTATTGACCATTCTATTGATGTGATGGCTTGACATTGTTTAATCGTTCAAGTGACATTAAATATTTATTTTCTACCGATTTCGCGTACTTAAATTAATAGTTTGATTTGTTTTGTTTAAATACTGTGTAGGTATCAAAGTCATATCACGACGAAATTGAAGATAATATCTATATACATGGAATTCTTTCCGTTATTGAGGGTACGATAAATAGCTGTTCCATCGGGGGTTTACATTGATTATCGTAGTGATGTCAGTGTTGGGATATGAATCCAGTATACAGACATATAAATCATGAATGGATGAACCATTTGTTTGTAAGAGGGCTCATGTTATATTTACGTTTTTTGCATCTGTTTTGTTTTTGTTTTGTTTTGTTTGTTTGTTTGTTTGTTTGTTTTTCTTTTTCTTTTGTGTGTTCGTCTTGTGTACCATATGTTGGCAGTTTCTCTGGATTATCCATATTTTGATTGCCCATCGGTATTCTCTAACACGATAAAACATATATTTGGAGAAGCAGTACATTTCTGTACTAAAACAAACTGTGATTTAGACCATTTGATATGCATTTTTTAATGAATTACCAATTTGTCTATTTGTTAAGCAATTTAATTAAAATTCGATCTTTAATGCTCCCGGTTGTGTCACACAACGGAAGAAATTAAAGATCGAATTTTAATTAGATTGTTTGTATATATTGCTATATTCAATATTATGGTGTTTTTTTGTTTTTGTTTTTGTTTTTGTTTTTGTTTATAAATTTGACAGGGCGTTTGCAGTCTGCTGACAACCATTACTTGACATCATTAAGAGGTGTATAATTATTTATCCATATGAAGTACTAGTCTCTCAATGGACAGTAAACATTGTTTCGCTTCCGTTCTTATAGGAACACATGTCGTTGAACTCTTCTTTCTTTTTGGTTTCTTCTACTTTTCTGCATATTTTACAATAATCTTTTTTAATCCAGAGCAAATCTTTACTCGAAAATCACCTCGAACTTCGGGTCATCTTCATTTGTCTTTGTAATTTACAATTATAGCACATAATAGTTAACCATCATTACCATACATATGGATATGTATGCTTAACATACATTCATAATCATTTTCAACTGTGGCGTTCTACAAATCAAGACATAAAACTGCTAATCATCCAACATATACTGGACATTCTACAAGCTACACAAGAAAACCGTTTTGAACGGATACTCATAAAGTCAAATTTTGAAATTAGCAGTAAGCTCAGTTTAGTTACGTTTAATATTGTGAATATTTTTAATTATGGATATTTATCAAGAAATATTGTTTTATGAAAACATGTTTTATGTTGCTCCGAATATCAACACACCCTTTCTCCTTATATGACGTAATCTAATGTACATACCAGTATAATTTAAACTTCATCCTGAAGGAATGTTTCATGCGTGGGTTCCATATTATAAGCCACTTTGAAGTTTTAATTTCCACACGAAACAAAAAAATGAAAATGATGACTGATAACTAGTGGAGCAGGAACTGCTTACCCTTCCGGATCACCTAAGTTCACCCCCGGTTTTAAGTGGGGTTAGTGTTACTCGATCTTTAGTTTTATGTGTAATGTTTTGTAGATCGTTGTTTGTTCTTTTGTCCCTTTTCTTTTGACCTTTGTGTTATCTTTCCTTCTTCTCTTTACGGATTCTTACTATCCCTTCGATATCTTGAAACTCTTCTAAACAGAATGGAGTCACCTGTCTAGGAATGTCCAGACCACGTCCTACTTTGTAATGTTGTTTTGTTGGTTATTTTTCTGTTGTAAAATCAATTGAATAACTCTTTTTGAATTATATGACTTTTCGAATACCACGAAATTATTTTTAATAACAGTTCCATCAATTGTTGTGTGTGATTTTCTTTAAGGTTTATAAATGAAATTTCTTATTTTTTGCCTCTTTTTGATTTAACAATGCATTTTTGTTTTATATTCACAATTTTAATAGGTAAAATTCAGAAATTCGGAAGAAAACATCAGTTTTTTTTCCCTGCAAGTATAATATTACTTTTAATACTTGTAAACATTTAACGTCACAAAGCGACAATGTCCTTAATATGCTGACTTTGTAGTTGTACTTTCATTTCAATGACACAGTAAAATATCAAGCCAATAATCAATACTACTGCCAGAATAAATACTTTCGTTTCAACACACAGGAAGTAACTATATCCGAAAGCAAATGCACATCCGGTGGCATAGAACATCCGGTACGAGGCAAATGCAGCTTCCTGCTTATGCATGAAAATTATTCCAAACAATGCTGAAATTAGAAAAATAGATATAATATACTGAATTATGATTATTTGTTCATGATATCATTCATATTATAAAAAGAGTTTGAAGATACCAAAGGGGTAATCAGAATCCGTAAATCATGGAAACAGTTGTGACTACGATTTGGTTGATTTTATTTGATTTTATTTATTGTGTTTACGCCACTTTCAGCAATATTTCAGCTATATCATGGCGACCAGTTTTAGTGGTGAAAGAAGCCGGAGTATCCGGAGAGATCCACCGACCATGAGCAAGCAACTGGTAAACTTTTTCACTTGCAGCTGCGAGTCGAGTGCACCCTTTTTGTTATTTACAAAGCCGGGCGCCAACACACGCTGCATCAGTGATACAAATGTACTAGGCTTGTATGAGTTGTTAGGTAACCCAACTACCTAACTCATTGAGCCACCCGGATCCTTGACTACGATTTGGACATACGATCCACAAAACATTCACGTTTTAACTATTGACAAATGCACAAAGTTTATTCGTCATTCAAAATCTTCAATAGGTCATAATCAGATTAAAATCACATCTCTAACTTGCTTCACTTTGCTGATATGTCGCGGCGTGTGGGATATGAAGAAACCCCAATATGGGTCTAATGCGAGTCTACGTCTTGACCTTTGTCGTCCAATGAAATTGGTGCTTCCGAAATTATGTAATGTAATTTGATTTTAAACTACTTTGTTTGCTACAAACAATCCGATTGGCGAAAAAGGTCATAACCCGTATTTATCATATCATTAAATTTTCTTGGCTTATGGTAACGTACATAGTAATAAACCTATAGGATTTTCACCAATGGTCGCCTTGGCATTTGTTCGTGGAATATAAGTCAAAGGTCACGTCAAATATCAAATAAAAAATTAAAATGTTATTGATGCAATGCTGTAACTTAATGACCACGAATTGACCAAAAGATTGATTGATTGATTGATTGATTGATTGATTGATTGATTGATTGATTGATTGATTGATTGATTGATTGATTGATTTTCGCTTAACGTTACACATTGGCTATAGAAATAATATTATATATACGGAAGCTTCTGTGTCGCAAAGATTAAATGCATTATTAATAATGTTCAAGATTATAGCGTTCTTTATAATAACGCTGTTCGCTATACTATATACATGGGTTGGCATTATACTCAGATGGGGAAAGCATTTGCATGCCCACAACATTTTCTTTATGTTTATTGCTTCACTGGGTCCATAAAACTAGATTAATCCCTCCCGTATCAAGCCAGGAAACCGAGCGGACATGTATGTGTGTGTTAAGTGAGTGGACATGTATGTGTGTGTTAAGTGAGTGGACATGTATGTGTGTGTTAAGTGAGTGGACATGTATATCTGTGTTAAGTGAGTCGACATGTATGTGTGTGTTAAGTGAGCGGACATGTATGTGTGTGTTAAGTGAGTGGACATGTATGTGTGTATTAAGAGAGTGGACATGTATGTGTGTGTTAAGTGAGCAGACATGCATGTGTGTGTTAAGTGAGCGGACATGTATGTGTGTGTTAAGTGAGCGGACATGTATGTGTGTGTTAAGTGAGTGGACATGTATGTGTGTTAGGGGTGTGGACATGTATGTGTGTGTTAAGTGAGTGGATATATATGTGTGTGTTAAGTGAGTGGACATGTATGTGTGTGTTAAGTGACTGGACATGTATGTGTGTGTTAAGTGAGCGGAAATGTATGTGTGTATTAAGTGAGCGGACATGTATGTGTGTGTTAAGTGAGTGGACATGTATGTTTGTGTTAAGTGAGTGGACATGTATGCCAGAGGGTGGATAAAGAGAGAAGTAGACCAAGATCGTGAGCTAGAGTCCTTGTCAGACTGGGTTAGAACAATTAGGTCTCTAGTACAAGGTCGGATTCACAAACTCAAAAATTGTGTTAATAGCCGACCTAAGTCTGTATTTAAAGAGCAAGAAGCTGTTAAGTGTCTTTCCTCTCTTCATGACAAATATGTTATCGTTCCTGCGGACAAGGCTTCCAACAACATCGTGTTTGTATGTAAATCATATTACTACGAATGCCTAATCAAGGAATTAAGCATAAATAACAACACCTCTGGTAATACCGCATACAAATCAACTTCGTTCGACAAAGATGAAATCCTAGCTAACCACAGATCCTTCATGGCCCCTTTAAACATTCCCTCTGGTAAAGAGTCTGAGGACATACCCTATTTGTATTGGATACCTAAACTCCATAAGACACCGTACAAAGAAAGGTACATAACGGGATCATCAACTTGTTCGACGAAAGAATTGTCTATTCACCTAACAAAGATTATGTCTGCAGTAAAAGAGGGACAACAGAAATATTGTGAAACTATTTACTCGCGTAGTGGCATAAATTACATGTGGATTTTGAAAAACTCGAAAGATCTTTTGGATAACCTTCAATCAAGATGTTTCTCTCAAGTTTCCTCCATCAAAACTTTTGATTTTTCAACTCTATATACCACCCTACCGCATGACAAATTAAAAACCCGCTTAAAAGAAACAATCCACAAAGCTTTCAGTCATAGAAACGATGGCTCAAAATTTGTTGTGTTAGGTTACAATTCCACATACATGTATTTTTCTAACAAAATTCAAAAAGGTAAAACATGCTACTCCGAGGAACAAGTGATCAGTATGCTGGAATTCCTCATCGATAACATATTTGTCTCCTTTGGAGGGACACTGTTTCAGCAGGTCGTCGGCATACTAATGGGTACGAATTGTGCCCCTCTTCTAGCCGATTTATTTTTATACTCATATGAGTCGGAGTTTCTTCAAAAACTTGTTAAATATAAGAAGATTCATGAAGCTAGAGCCTTTAATTTCACATACAGGTATATTGATAAAGTTTTATCTATCAATAATTCTAGATTTGCAGAATTTCTTCCATTGATATATCCTCCAGAGCTGGAAATTAAAGAGACCACAGATACAGCTTCGTCAGCATCATTTTTGGACTTATACCTCGAATTTGACGACAGTGGTCAACTCAGTACTAAAATTTATGATAAACGAGACGACTTCAATTTTAAAATCATAAATTTTCCTAATATGCGCAGCAATATACCAGCTTCTCCTGCATATGCTGTTTACATCTCGCAATTGATTCGTTATGCAAGAGCCAGTGGTAACTATTCTGATTTCTTGAAGCGTCATCTTTGTCTGAAAAACAGGCTACTGGACCAGGGCTATAAAAAGATTCGCCTTATTCGATCTCTTAAAAAGTTTATATTCCGATATCAAGATCTTGTCGAAATATATTCTGTCTCTGCAGATACAATGATAAAAAATACATTTTCATATACAATGTTGTGAAAATGTATAAAGATAAGGATTTGGTATGCGTGGTTTGCAATGTCAAAAATATTTTGTGAATGTGTGACGTAAAAATGCTTTTGACATTTACTGTCGTAATCAAAATACTTCAAAAGACTCATAGTTATTGATGGTGATGGCTCACGAGATATATCAGATACCGTACTAACTGAATTTAGTACTGTTTGACAACTAGTTTACCTATTTTTTCCAGTATTGTTATAAATGCTGTTTTAGTGACAACCGGAACCTTTAAACCGTAATGGAAGCGAGAGGTTGGCGCCGTAAAATCTTATTCAATCCACCATTTCTTTAGAAATGCCTATACCAAGTCAGGGCCATTGCGGTTTCCCAGTTTCCCGGTTGTTGACTGATTTTGTCTGTTTATTGATTTATGAGTTTTGAATTTCCCTTTGGAAGATTGCTCTGTGTTCGGGAATTTTGTTATTACCCTTATGTATGTGTGTGTTAAATGAGTGGACTTGTATGTGTGTGTTAAGTGAATGGACATGTATGTGTGTTTTAAGTGTGTGGACATTTATGTGTGTGTTAAGTGTGTGGACATCTATGTGTGTTTTAAGTGAGTGGACATGTATGTGTGTGTTAAGTGAGTGGACACGTATGTGGGTGTTAAGTGAATGGACATGTATTTGTGTGTTAAGTGAGTGGACATTGGACATATATGTGTTTGTTAAGTGTGTGGACATGTATGTGTGTTTTAAGTGAGTGGACATGTATGTGTGTGTTAAGTGACTGGACACGTATGTGGGTGTTAAGTGAATGGACATGTATTTGTGTGTTAAGTGAGTGGACATGCATGTGTGTGTTAAATGAGTGGACATGTATGTGTGTGTTAAGTGAGTGGACATGTATGTGTGTGTTAAGTGTACGGACATGTATGTGTGTGTTAAATGAGTGGACATGTATGTGTGTGTTAAATGAGTGGACATATATATGTGTTTTAAGTGAGTGGACATGTATGTGTGTGTTAAGTGAGTGGACACGTATGTGGGTGTTAAGTGAATGGACATGTATGTGTGTGTTAAGTGAGTGGACATGTATGTGTGTGTTAAATGAGTGGACATGTATGTGTGTGTTAAGTGAATGGACATGTATGTGTGTGTTAAGTGTGTGGACATGTATGTGTGTGTTAAATGAGTGGACATGTATGTGTGTGTTAAATAAGTGGACATCTATGTGTGTTTTAAGTGAGCGGACATGTATGTGTGTGTTAAGGGTGTGGACATGTATGTGTGTGCTAAGTGAGCAGACATGTATTTGTGTGTTAAGTGAGTGGACATGTATGTGTGGGTTAAGTGATGGGACATGTATGTGTGTGTTAAGTGAGTGGACATGTATGTGTGTGTTAATGGTGTGGACATGTATGTGTGTGTTTAGGGTGTGGACATGTATGTGCGTGTTAAGGTTGTGAAAATGTATGTGTGTGTTAAGTGGGAGGACATGTATGTGTGTGTTTAGTGAGTCGACATGTATGTGTGTGTTAAGTGAGTCGACATGTATGTGTGTGTTAAGTGAG
>MJUT01062188.1:17501-35923 GCA_002080005.1 Gigantidas platifrons | reverse complement strand
GTTGTAAAACATATGACTGAGCAGCCTAGTTATAAAGAACACTTTGATATTGAACATCATGCACAGTATATTTAATCGTTGGGACACAGTTATCATACGTATAATATTTGTGGAATAAACGACAACCGATGGCCCCGACCATCATTTAAATATTCTGATATGAATATATACTGTATTTGTATTTCGATCAAAGTTATGCTGTCCATAAGATTAGTTTGACCAAAATGTATCTATCCAAATTATTACTCGCTACGCAGTTGATATAAATTTAGCTAGTTCTATCTATCTTCCTTAGAACATACAAACAACATAGACACATCTGATTCTGATTTCAAATTGTGAAACCGAATTATCTTTTATTATTATTATGAATATATTTAATATGTATGGCAATATCTATTATGGATTCCGAATATAAAATTGCCCAGGAAATGAAAACACACTTTAAAGCCCATCATAATTAAGAATGTGCATTTAATATTATATTTGACAGTGGACTCATTCCAGAACAGTGGTTATATGGGAATATTATTCCTGTTTACAAAAACAAGGGAGATAAACATGATCCTAAAAATTTTAGGCCGATCACCAGTTTAAGTTGTTTTGGAAAACTTTTCACTTCCATTTTAAATTTTAGATTAAATGATTTTTCTGATGAATACAGTCTTATTTGTGAAAATCAGGGAGGATTAGAAAAGGATATTCTACGATTGACAATATTTTTGTTTTACATGTTCTGATAAGTATAATGAAATATAAAAGAAAAACATTATTTTGTGCTTTTATAGATTTTGCAAAAGCATTTGACACTGTGTGGAGAAGTGGTCTTTGGAGTAAATTACTTGAGAATGAAATAAATGGCAAAATGTATAATATAATTTATAATATGTATAGTGAAATAAAATCTAGAGTTGTATACAACGGCGAAAAGTCTGAATATTTTTCATGTGATATTGGAGATAGACAAGGAGAAAATCTTTCACCTTTTTATTCTCTATATTTAAATGATTTAGAACAATTTTTTATCGATAAAAATATTTCTGGTCTAAGTTGTATCAAAAATGAACTTGAGGAAGAACTTAATATTTATCTAAAACTATTTGTATTATTATATGCTGATGATACTGTTTTATTCTCTGAAACTAAAGAAGGTTTACAGCTACAATTAGATTATTTTTCCGAATATTGTCAAACGTGGAAACTAAAGGTTAATATAGACAAGACAAAAATAGTCATCTTTGGCAGTCGATTCACAAATAATTTGCCTAGTTTTACATTTGATGGGAGAAACCTTGAAGTTGCGAAGGAAATTTCCTACCTTGGTCTTATTTTTTCGGTTTCTGGAAGTTTTCTGTGTACAAAAAAGGCGCTAGTAAATAAGGTCAATAAGGCTATGTATGAGGTTCTTAAAAAGGGACGTCTTCACAATCTTTCAGTAAAATGTCAGTGTGATTTATTTGATAAAATTGTGAAGCCTATTTTATTATACGGATGCGAAATATGGGGATTTAGTAATATTGAATTGTTGGAAAGAGTACAATTAAAATTTTGTAAATTATTATTAAACCTTAAGAAATCCACACCAAATTTTATGGTATATGGAGAGCTAGGTGTATATCCATTGTCTGTATCTGTAAAAGTACGTATGGTAAATTTTTGGTCGAAACTAGTAAATGGAAAAGAGAGTAAACTTTCAAATACTGTCTATAGATATATTTATTGTCAAAATAGGAGAAATGGTTTTCAATCAACATGGTTAAATTTTGTGAAAAATGTTTTGGACAATAGTGGGCTCAACAACATTTGGCTTTCGCAGGGGAATTTTAATTCTAAGTGGTTAAACGAAAATCTGAAAAGAAATTTAAAAGATCAATTTATTCAAAAATGGAGATCTGACATGGACAATTCTTCAAAAGGTATCTGTTATAGATTGTTCAAAGAGAATTTTGAATTCGAAACGTATTTAGATATTTTATCCGATAAAGATAGAATAACATTATGTAAATTCAGAACTTGTAATCATAGATTGCCATTTGAAACAGGTAGATGGCAAAATGTCGATCGTTCTGATAGAATTTGTCATATCTGTCAAACGGCAGAGATTGGTGATGAGTTTCATTATATTCTCCAATGTAGACAATTACATAATGATAGAAAATTATACCTGAAAACAAAATTTCTTGGTAGAGTTAATGTTTTAAAATTTGGCATGTTATTTCAGAACAAAAACAGATCTGTTTTGCGAAACCTTTGTAAATTTATCAGAGTTATTAATATAACAGTAGGTCGTCCTGGTTAATCGCCTATCTCTGTAGCACCTTTTATATTAAATCTCTTCCTAATGTGAATCCATCTTGTCATGTGTACTGTGTATAATATGTGAAATGTATTTGAATGATGTTTTTCTCTGTACCATTGTTCTGTTATGGTTTATGAGAATAAAGATCTTGTCTTGTCTTGTCATGGCGCACGACGGACGTAATAATTATTGTTGTTTTACCTGGAAAAGTTTTTTCTGTATCAGCTGTGTGGCCAACCATGGAAATTTTCGTGTCAAATGTATCGTGTGTTTTCCGTTCACGTCGGCTGTGCCATGTGTTAACAAGAACCTGAAAAAAGAAAAGTAACGCCAGAATGTGTGTCTATGCATTATATAGTGGGAATGAAAATAACATAAAGACATATTTTAACCTTCCGATTGACCTATTGATTAGTGGTAATGGTTGCTTAAAGTCACGTGGCAAATATGTTATGACAATATTATTCTGTAAAAAATACTCTGATTCTACCAAAAAGTTCTCTGAAACTGATATCATCAAAATGCTCGAGTCTTTGATTGACTATTTATGTTATTTTTGGTGGACGTGTTTTTCAACATAGTCGACATTTCTATGGGTACCAACTTGATTCTTTATTCGTACGATACAGAGTTCATACAGAGACTTTTCAAGAAAAACGAAAAGAAGTTAACCATATCTGTTAATTTCACGTTCCGCAATATAAATGATGGCTTTTCACAAAGTAATTCTAAATAAATGTTAGAGAAAACTGAAGAGGCAATCAAGAATGGACAATCAGGAGACACTGGCAACATTGGGCACACATGACAGAGAACGAAAACAAACAAATCAAAACAAAACAAACAACAGAAACAACAACCACAAAAACCAACCCTCCCCCTCCAAAAAAAAACAACAAAAAACACAACACAATACAGAAAAGTAAAAAGATGAGCAACACGGAAAAAACCCAGGTGCTCACGAAAGGTGAGCAGGTCCATCCTCTTATAAGACACCCGCCAAGTAACACACTAAACTTGGTGATTTTGGTTATCGCATATATCCCATTGATCTTGAAATAAAGGATACCACATATACATCTAGGCCTGCTTCATACCTTGACCTACACCTCTTTTTTATATTGTATTAGAAATTACATATTATCTCGCAAATATTATCTTAAGTATTTGGTCTCGTTAAACTGTATGTATGATGGTAAACTGATATTGGAATATGAAAACACAATCCTTGTATTCTCTGAAAAAAGGTCTAATATTCAATTATGCAAATTGCTAGCATAAAATATTTACCCTTGGTCATCTAGTAAATGGCATTCCAAAACTTTGCCAGAACAATCTGCCAACTGAAATGATAAAAAGAAGTGCAGAAAAGTTCAAAATAAAAATGCAAATTTAAAAAAAATGTTTCCTTTATATCCGTTTGGCACTTACATATATAGCTATGAATAGTAGTGCTGGGCCCATCGACCTCTTTAAACCCACCGTCTTTTTGTGCCTATCTAATGCCAGGACATAAACCTAGATTTCCATCATATTCTGTGGTTGCAATATTTTGAGATTGCTGTTTTCAGGTGTGGTTCGTGTTCTGGTTTGTTTATATAGTTGACAATTATTGTTTCACTTATCTTTTTTTCAATTTCACAGTATAAAAATTCAAAGTTGATTGCTGACTATATATATTTATACATTTGTTTTTTTTTTTAATAAATATTTTAATTAGTTATCATAGAAAAAAATCAAGCAAACATTTTAATGGCATTATTCTTAAGCAAAAGGTACACTAGTAAATATCAGGGAAATTCTGAAAAGAGTTCTAATCAGGAATACATCAGCATAAATTTGTTTGAATTACAGTTTTGGAAAGTGTCGCTTAATAAAATAATATTCAATATGAACTCGTCAATCTTATGCACCCATGGGAACCATCCTGGTCGTGATCGTAAGGTAGTTTTATTTACAACTTCATGTGCAATCAGTGCCTATCACAACTAAAGTTGTGTGTTCTATCCTCGTTCATGGAGAGGTATACTCGATACAACATTATCTTACTTACATTATTGATCATTGTCGCTGTCAGTTGACTATGTGTCATGGTAGCTCCTACTACTCCTCGTAAGTTAGCTCTATCAGAGCCAGGCTTACTCCTAATACAAAGGTAAAAAACAGAACATAGGAAATCATCTATACCAGTTATCAACAATGGAAAACTTTTCCTGCTTATATTCATATTTAACAAAAAGAATTGGCAAAAAGAACAGACACAGACTGTTCCGGTTATATGTTAAGGTTACTTTTCATCTGCAGGCTACGACATGAGGTATTAATTTTACTCAGTTTACTTCATGGTGGCTTTAAGATTAAGAACAGCAAGTGGTGGTGCTCAACTTCAGATTTTTACTTGATATTAGCATGTATTTTCATTGTTGTTCTCTGTTATCCATTTCGTGTTACAAGCAACACATGTTGTGAAGTCCAACAGAAAAGTGCGTTAGTGAGTGATTTTTGTTTAACGCTATTAAAAAAAAAGCTTTAATGAGTTATTGTTTGGCGATTTGGTATTTGCTGACAATACAATAACTGTCTAAACATCATGGAATTGAAAAGTATTAACTTTTTATATAGACCTGGGGAAACTCTTCCATAGTTTGGGGATAGCAGTGATTAGATCTGCTCTGGTATTCACAAAGCTAAACATTAGAACTCATTGTTATTTACAACAACGCTGCTCACATTTGGAAAACACTTCCATGGCCGCATCATTTCTATAAGAGGGGAGGTATGGATCCATAAAACTACTTTAACCTAACCATTTTGTATTGAAGTGCCTGTGCCAAGCTATGAAGATAAACGGTCATGGATATGTGTGTTAGGGGTATCGATTTCGCCTCTGTGATTTTCAATTACATTTTAGAACATTTCTGACAGTATTGTATTTTTGGTTTATTAATTCATTTGTTCGATTTATGGCTTCTGATTGCACCTTTGATATCGTCAAACCTTCCTGGAACGTTAAAAACTGTTATAAAATATTACACACTTATCTTCTATAGCAATGGCTCTGGTGAAGATAACAACATCTTTGGGTGTAAATTCACTTATTTTTCCAGAGGTAAAAATCAAATCTTTGTATCTGGCAACACTTTTCTTGTACCTATAAATAGTTGAGTTAATGATAAATATCTTGAGTTCTGCAAATAAAGTCTGGGTCAGTATGCCTTGCATACTCGATCATCTAAAATATGTAATATGGTAATTTGGAATAATATTACATATCATTTAAGTACATGTTTAATTACATATGTTATTGGTTTGTATTACAGTATTATTCAACTTGCAACAGTATGGTACGACATGACCAAAAGTCTCCTATTGATATACAACAGTATGGTACGACATGACCAAAAGTCTCCTATTGATATACAACAAAATTACTAGAAATGTAAAAATATTGTATCCTTCCTTCTCAATTATATTGCTGAATATTTATCAAATTCATTTGTCTTTAATTTCAATCTCTCCAGAGAACAGTCCACTAATGACGATCAATTGTCTTCGTCATGTGTCTTATGTACCCAATGTTGCCAGTTTTTTCTGGATTGTCCATTCTTCATTGCCCCTTCAGTTGTTTCTAATATTTATGTACATCAAAAGTGAGTGAATTTCCAACCAAATACGACTATTATAGAACATTGATCTACCAACGACGCTCCGTCATATCAAAAGTCACTGTATTATACTGAATAAAGACTTTCAATGAAATACTATACTGAAATCCAGTACAGTGTTCCAATTCATGGTAGTGACTATGGGATATTTGAAATATTTCGTGAGATTCCCCTTATTTCTACACATTAAATATATATATATATATATATATATATAATGTGACAAATCTTACCACTGATATTGAACATGATCGAAAGTATTACTGAGAGCTACTCCAGGATACATTCTAAAGACTCCATTTGGTGCTCCAAAAAATCTAAAATTGAAAATTAGTTTTATAATTCATATTTTCACGAAAAGATATGAAATCATGCTTAATATCAAAAAGTATATTTGGAATTGACAATGTGTGGTACTGTCCAATATTTCTGGAAAAACAATTTTCTCTGTCAAGTCAAGTCGTGACTAAAATTCAGCAACCCTATCAATCGGTCGTTACATTTCTGTTGCGAAATATAAATGTTTAAATCATGCATATGTAAACTACACACAAACTAGATCTTCTTTTGTTATTGTTGGTTTTCTTATAATGATAAATAAAAATAGTAACACAAATCATTTTGTCAGAACATTTTCCATACCTACAAAGTAATGTGGCACGTAAGATCATATGATACATGTGGCTATATATTTTTCCAAGTTTCGTTTTTCCTTATACGTTTTGAAAACGAATATTGAATCTCAATTTCACTCATTTTTCACAGTGTCTAAATTCAATTTAAAAAGTACAAATTACCCATCTACAAGGTTAGCAAACTGGAAGACAATGCAAATGTCTTAATATAAGTAGCAATTTACCTCTCTATAACTTGGTGTTTAGAACCTCTCCAATAATCAGTTAGGTGCTGCGTTTCTATCAACGAATGCCAAATCTCTGCCCTTAAATCTGAATCAGACATATAGAATTATTACTTTCATTTAATCACAGATTACTCATAGTATAATATTAATTTAAAGGAATGAAATCTAAAATATATATTCAATAACTCGAACATGAATGGGAAGCTACTGAACTAGTTCCTAGTGGTTAAGTTGAAGTCATCACGTGAAGAGTTTTAACCTCACCATCATGACTTCGTTTGCCGTCAGGAAATACCTATGTAAAAGATTACCATTGATATGTTCCAGTTGTCTTAGTCACAATCGTGTCCTTCATTCTTCTTTCGTGGCTTTTCATCAGATTTTTAACAAGAGTAACACGACGAGAACCACTAGTTAAGCAGGATCGACATGCCTTTCCTGAGTGAACAACCGATTTGTAGTGAGTTTCATGTTGCTGAATTTTAAGTTTTTTATGTATCGATTTGTCGACCATCATTTGTCTTTTTTTCTTTTTACACTTGGAAATTGTAGAGTCTGTCCTTCTTCTAATTAATAGTTTCTCATTGCCCTTTAAATTTTTTCGTAGAAAAATATTATAAAATATATCTTGTCTAAACTATATCACAGTACAGGTAAGTCTAATTAAGGGCCGTTTTTAAGTGCCAACCCTTTTTTGTCTCAGGGAGTATTGTTCATTTCACAGGGAGTGAAGGACATAAATTTAGTAAAAAATGTAGATATTGCATGTTCTTATTTTTGTTGCACTCCCTGATCTTTACATTGTATTATTTCACATTATTACAACTTATTCGTCATTTTGAATAAATGACATTTATGGGATATATATTGAGTTTGTTATTCTATCTCCCATATCCAAAAAATCAAGCGGCTTGATTGCACTGGTAGTACAGAGAATAGTGTAGAAAGTTTCAGGTTTTTTCTCTACAGATTTGGGTATCACAATTTATCTGCTATGTCATGTGGTGTGGACATTTCTTTCCGAAGTAAAACATAAAGATATTGTTATTGTAATTGCCAGGTTGAACAAACAATTATAGATTCATCCGAAAATACTACCTCCGACAAAAACACATGTTAGATGAGTACTGGCACTATTAGTTATGGAGGGGAAATCTTACCTGTTTTAATGAAGTCTGTGTTCTTGCTTCCAGTAAGAAAATAAGAAATAAGTCCAACACGTGGTGTTGTTTCCTCTGTAAATTTATACACTTCCGAGTTCACAAATACAAACGGGGAAAGCTGTAAATAAACAAAACACGTTATTCTTTTGAATGACCAATTATTTCGTTCAAGGCATTTTTGAATGTTCACATCTTGATAAAATACTGCGGTGTGCATACTTAATTGCATATGCTTTCCAAAAGTTATCAAACCAAGATGAAATACAATGTAGTATGAATATGATGAGAAACAATTAAGACTAAAATAAATCCAGAATACAACGATTTTGATAACCATAAAGAAGATCAAACAAACAACAACACAAATTTTCATGCAATTTCTTTGTTATTTATGATCATTTCGTAATTTTTTATTTTTTTTTGAGAGTCGGAGCAAAATATGAACTATGATGTTAAGACTTTTGTTGATAAAACAAAATGTTCAGTGGCCAGTTGTACACTTAGCTATTTACCTTAACAGTTGTTATAGCTGGTGCTACAACGTGTCCGTCTATTGAACATACTGGAAACTTGTGGTTTATGTCAATACGATGGTATGGCGAATGTGGGATTTGAAAATTCTGAATAAAAAAATATTCAATGTTGATTAAAATAAACCTTTATTTGTAGTGTTGGTTCATATTTCATAAAACAATCATGGTACATAATAGTTTAAGCCGCTAAATAGTCACTGCCATTAAGTAATCATTGGAGTGAACATCGATACGTGGAATAAGAATGAATTATGTGGTTCTAGCAATAGGCTTTTTGTTCATGAAAATACGGCGACCAACATCTCTTTCAGGCGCTTCCTGAATATTAAAAATATCGATAACTAATGTAGTCCGTACCACACGTTACGAAGAGTTTGAAGATACCAAAAGGGCAATCAGAATCCGTATATCGAAGAAGAGCAGACAACACAATGGCCAAAAGAAAAAGTACAAAAGGACATACAACGATCTACAAAACATACATATAAAGCAAAAGATCGAGTAACACGAACCCTAATAAAAACCGGGGGTTAACTCAGGTGATCCGGAAGGGTAGGCAGTTTCTGCTCCACTAGTGACATCCGTCGTGTTAATCTAGTTACAAACCCGGTGATAAGTCATGAACGAACATTCGTCTGTCTCACAGATGACCACGGATATGTTCTGTTTGATTTTCAACATGAGTTTCTCCATGGGTGCTAATAGTGGAACAGGAACAGGAACAGAGGAACAGGAACAGGAACAGGAACAGGAACAGAGGAACAGGAACAGGAACAGAGGAACAGGAACAGGAACAGGAACAGGAACAGAGGAACATGAACAGGAACAGGAACAGAGGAACAGGAACAGGAACAGGAACAGAGGAACAGGAACAGGAACAGGAACAGAGGAACAGGAACAGGAACAGGAACAGGAACATGAACAGGAACATGAACAGAGGAACAGGAACAGGAACAGAGGAACAGGAACAGGAACAGGAACAGGAACAGAGGAACAGGAACAGGAACAGGAACAGAGGAACAGGAACAGGAACAGGAACAGAGGAACAGGAACAGAACATGAACAGAGGAACAGGAACAGGAACAGAGGAACAGGAACAGGAACAGAGGAACAGAAACAGGAACAGGAACAGAGGAACAGGAACAGGAACAGGAACTGTCTGTGCCTTTTGCTACAAATAAGTTCACTCGTTTGTGTTCGTGTTACTCAATATTTTGTTTTTTGTGTAGTGGTTTGTTAGCCATTATGTTTTTTTATCCATTATGTTTTTTTATCCATTACATTGTCTGAACTTATTCGATTTACGTTTATGTGATACCCTCAATGACTTAGTTCACCTGCAGTGAATTGAAGAATAATTATCTGTTCTGTTGTCACATTTTGTATAATAATTTAATAATACGTTATTTCAAGTATAACGCTGCTCCTTGTTTTGTCTATCTAAAGATAAAAAAGTTATTATTCTGTTTGTTTCACGGGGGTATATAACTATATTCAGATTGAAACATTACTGGTGTAATATAGTATAATAGGCAGTGTCGTAATACACATTTATGATATATGATGTACTTTTGAAAACATTTTATACAAATTATGTTTTTCAAAAAAGTTACTAGCAACGTTATCCGCACTGCAGTTTTTTTTTTAATTTCAAAGTGTGGCAAACCTTAATAAATATCAGAAAAAATAGTTTACACACGCGTTGAAAAACTTACTTTTGGTATAGAATGTAATGCTAGAAAGGATCCATCTGTATGGAACATTACCATTACCATAACAAACCAGGTACCTGTCAGTGTTTTGTAGAATATTGTAGCGTCTTTTAAAGGTACATTGACATTTGTCATGAAGGTACTCCTACCTGGAATCATCTAAAACAATAAATATCATGGTGTTGTAAATGTCATGATTTTCTTTTAAGACATAATTTCCGGCATTACATATTTTCCTATGTATGAGTTACATGTAGAATGCACTTCCATGAATGTTCGCTTGATCTTGCAAACTTATAATGTTATTTACATTAGTCTTGCAAACTTATAATGTTATTTACATTAGTCTTGCAAACTTATAATGTTATTTACATTAGTGTTAACAATTAAAGCATTATTTTGTTCAGTGCTAAATAGTTTGATAATGACATATTTTAGATTTGTAGATAACGTTTATTTAAACTAATCATATTTAGATATTATTGATAAACTGTAGTAAGCCACAATTTGTTGTCTTTGTTTGATCTGTTATATTTTGAAGTATTATCAGTTGAACCTGTCTTTTAAAAGTGTGACATTTTCACCTTAGTGGTAAAAGAACCAAACTCATCAACATCGTTCATTAATTTATGAATTTGGTCTTTGGATAAGTTTGGTTCTAAAGTATTAATGGCTGGGAAAATTGTTTCCCCTGTTTGGTCTGGAGTAGTGTTGGCAGGATCTTTTAACTTCGGGTGAAGTAACACATGTCCTGTAAAATAAAAGTAAAGGAACAGTTTTTTCATAATCTATATAGAAGTTTAAAAAATGCATACACATCAGTTAGAACAATAAATTACATAAAAAAAATCAAATTTATATCACGTGAACTTATGTGTACTTTCTTATCCTACCACATGTATCATAACAAACGAGGGGGCGATTGTTATTTCATGTCAAATGAGCAAGCTGTCAACTATATCATAACGAGAATAAGTTACATTCAATCAACTGATGATGAAGTCCGCTTTGTATTAGACCAACATCTTAATTTGATCTTTATATAGATACCTTATTGAAACAACAGTACAGACATGTCGGACACATTATCCTAATTCCGAACCCACCAGTCATTTACTCCTCAAGACCAAACTAAACCAGGTGCTTAGCGACGAAGCAGCTAATACTAATTTCATAGTCGTTGGTCTGACCTTACCGGGGCTTGAAACCACGATCTACCACATTATATTACATTAAAAGTTCTGACATATGGATATCTATTTTGTTCAGAGATGTACTTTGTGAAAAAGATAATTCTACCAATACATATACAATGAGGTGGATTTACAGAAAATAATTGTGTTATATTTACCATGTCTTTTCTCTATTAAAAACGCATAACTATGGACGCCAAGAATAAAATCTTCAATTTCTGTGAACATAGTTGCCATGGACACGTCAACAGCAGCAGTTCCGATTAAAGAATTGTTTGTAAATTTATCCACTACTGGCATACTTATTGTCATTTTAAGACCTACAAAATAACACATGTATTATTCATAGCAAGTTCAACCCATGTGCCACATGTGGGGCAGGAACTACTTACCATTCCGGAGCGCCTGAGTTCATCCCTACGTTTTAGTTGGGTTCGTGTTGCTCTATGTTTAGTTTTCTGTGTAGTTTTGTCCTTTTGACCATTGGATTGTTTGTCATTCTTTGATTAACGGCTTCTGATTACCTGATTGGTATCTGCAAACCTTTTTTCATATGATTTTCAGACAATTAGATATTGAAGGTGTGCAATTGTTACTTTTGAAAGACATTTAATTTTTGATTCGATATTAGAACTGTTCCGACAGTGTTGTAATTTTTGTTTTTCAATTTATTTATTCATTAAATGAAAAACAAAAAATACCCCCTGTCAGAACAGTTCTAAACTCGAACTGCATAGTCGTAGAAACAGAGGCAACATTTAAACCAATAAGACACGTTACACATGACCCTCACATTCCTTGCATGGTACACGGAACTCAATTAAAATAAATGACATGGTAATGCTAGTAGTATGGGCCCAAACATTCCTTCTTAAGGGAATGAAAGCTGTAAATTGGTTTATGAAATTAAGCAGGTAATAAAAACAAATGTTGTTATATATTTTGGAGGTTGTAATACACTGTACAATGTACATAATACATAAAAAATATAGATATGAAATTTAGCAGATTATAAATTGTAATCTGTAATGTCTTAACATAAACAGAGTTACATACAAAGTACAAAAAAAAAACATGTACTTTAATTTTGAATTATTCCGTCTTAGATAGCTTCAACAATTTGTGATAGAAGGCATTCTCTACCAAAGTGAATGCCACTTAAGTTTATAGTCATGAAGGTACAGGTGGCTTTTTCTTGTTAGACAGTCAATAACATTCATGAATAAGGTACTTATCGACGTTCGTTGATCACCACAGAGACCACCGACTTCTTTGTACATTAAACATCATCACTCAGAGTTTATCTTATATACTAATATTAATATTTGCTGTTTTTATGAATAACTCTTATACCTATATTGTCTTCAATTACAGGGGCGATAACTGCATAGGTTTTGTCGGTATTGGCTGTCTCTGGAATAACTGAAGTAAATCTTGTAGCAACATCAAATGGAAAGTGTGAAAGGTCAGAATCAAAGTAAACAAAACCCTCGTTTACATGTCGTCCATTAGGTTTTATAGAACTGATATTGAAACCCTGAAAAGTAAATAACATGATTACACACATGCTTGATATAACTACTTATAACATAAATGGAGTTTTCTACACAGAAAAAAATGTAATTTTTGATTAAAAAAAAAAAAAGAAAAAAAAAAAAAGAAAAAACCCCCCAACAACTCCGCATACGAATAGCTAGAGATACAAACATTGTCAGATTTGCTATGGAAGGCTGGTGAGAGTGAACTGTTTAAATTGGTTAATCTAATATGCACATGAACACAATGCTAACATACAGTCGACATAAGTAGGTGTAAATGGAGCGTACATATTTAACATATGAGGTGTTGAAGTAAACAATATATTAATACATTATGCATAATTCCATCTAAAGCGACACAAATCCGTCATTGTGAAAATAATATAAATAATTATACTACAAAGTTAACAAAAATGGCAATTTCTAAAGACCGTTTCTTTGTTACATATTATTGAGAAGCAATTTTAAGATTTGTTTTCAATATCACATATTATGCAGCTTACCACCGGCCAGTTTGGTACATGTTGCTTTGCAATGTTAGTGAGAATCTGTTTTGTTCTATTGTTGCTAGTAGCTGGTGAATACACCAGATGTAGGATTGTACGTCCTAGTTTTTCCTGGTTTTGATCAATCATTTCAAACAGATTGGTGGTGTTTACTGTTGGTGACTGTCCATCAGTTATAAACATCACAATATCCAGTGTGTTGGTAGTTGTGATCTAAAATTATACAGTATAATACAATGAAAAACAAAAAATACCACACTGTCGGAACAGTTCTAAAATTCAATAGAAAAATACCACACTGTCACAATATTTTCAAAATGCAATAGAAAAATAGTACAGTATAAGTATGTCAAATTGTTATTGATGAAACTGATATCTAGACTAGAACATTATGCAAGTATTGTTACTGCGAAATTCACAAACAATGCAAAACTAATGATGAAGTTGTACATAACATGAGTAGGAAATCATCTTTAGTGAAAAATTCTTTCCTAATAATAAGAGAAGCGTGTATACTCTTTCTGGCTTAAAATGCATTTTTTGACATGTTTATTACTATCACTGGGTTGACTGGTTCAATATTAGTCCCTGGTAATATCATTTGTCCAGTTGTCCGTGTTTCGGCATTGATGTACTCTTTTCAAGATACATCTATTATTTATTGTAGAAATTTACATCTCCTAAGTTATGTAATTATTATTAAAACCAGGGTTCATCTCTCTCAGATATATGTAACCTAAGCAATGTGTTGTCATTCTATCGTTTTCTTTCTCCCAAAAACGCTTAAATTATTTGATTTTCCAGTTATCTTTGGGCGTACATGATGAAATTTTACCAGAAACACGTCATGCGAACTAATTTGGATATTGACATTTTCCCTCATTATAATGGAACGTTTCCAGACAGTAGGAATTTAAACTATGTTTTAATTCTTAAAATCCAATCTTTTGACATTCTCGTAACCGATGAAGGTTATTCCAGGAACGTGTCGTGCCCACTTAATAAGATACATAGGTGTTTATTAATCGCGTTGAATAACTTTATAAATACTTACAGATTTTTCAGCTTTAATCAAGTTGTAAGCTGCTTCTAAGCCTGCGCTATAATCAGAAATACCTGTAAATATGAAAGATAAGAGAAAGCCCCCTTGTAATAGAGTAAAATATCAAACTTAAAGGTAACATCAACTTCATATTAAATAAGGATAAAGTAATCAATGTGTCTGGCATGAGATCGAAACATAAATGTACTTTGCTACAAATATATTAGTTAAACATTGAGGAGGAAGGGTTTCGGATTTTGTTTTCTAGACCAAAGAAAAAGAAAGCATATTTCACAACATACATTATACCAGTCATTATATTTAGGCATTTTCCTGTATTTTCTAATTGTATTATTACATATCTTGTGTTGTTGTATCTTTCAGGAGGAACAGATATAATCCAAATATCGCACCTTTTACGCTTGTCAAGCATTGTTTACCCAGGGGCTTCTTAAAGATAAGACTAAGTATTGGATCATGAGTGATTAATGCCACTGTCTAAAATATATTTTCATAATATTTATAAAGTTGTATTTTGTTCTGTATCCAATCAAAAAAAGTTATCAGAAAAATGACATATGATGACGCAAGTGACTAATAAACTAATTTCCCATAAATCCAATCTTTTATCAAAATTTAATATTGCTTTTGTGGGATAGCAAGGAAGGTGAGACTGGATTGTTGTTAATCTATAAGATCATACACAACCACAAACAGTACCCATGTAACACTTCTAACAATATGTCTGTTATATCGTGGCTATTTTATTGTTGGTGGAAAAACGGAGAACCCGACGAAAACTACAAACATGTCTCAATTCACTATCACACATTATATTTTACCGAGTACAACTTGTCATGGACGGGAATCGCACTCACAAAATTTATTAGTACTAGGCACTGATTACATGGAAAGAAATACTTAAGCCAGGAATTTTAATTTCACATTTTGGTGATAATCAACCGTTATTAACCTCAAGTGAGTTAGACATTAATGGTACAACTGATAGTGATAGATCTACCTCTCGAAAATACCGTTACTCAACAAGGGTAATATGATGGTTTTGTGTTGCTCAATCTTTTTCTGTGCAATGTTTTGCGGATCATTGTCTTTTTGTCCTTTTTCTTTTGGCAATTGTCTTGACAATATTGTCTTAATGCTATTGTTCTTGTAACCGGTGGTATCTTTACTAATACATTAACAAGTTAAACGTGCGTTCTACCCATTCGCCTTTGACAGACATTGCAACTAAATTACCATTGGTGTGGTAAAGACAATGAAATGGTATGTTCTATAGAGAGCACATAGAGCTCGTGTAAAGTCATAAATTACCAGAAGGGTTATTTGTAGTCTTTAGAAAGTCTGTTATGATATCCTTATTTCTCTGGTTAGCTATGAAGAGACCATCGGCACATTGCATTGGTGTGTATGCGTTGCTATTAAAAGCCACTACATTAATCTGCAATTTGTACAATACATATTTTCAATAAAAGTCGACATAATATTATTTTTATTTATACATCATATTCAGTTAGCTTCTTGTCCAACAATGACTTGATATCAATTGTTCTTTTTCTGTCAAAATATTTTTGACCTTAAACAATACAATTCAATTTTTCAATAGAATAATTGCTTTCAAATACATTGGTAATATTTTAATATTTAGAAATGAGCACATCATGCGCGTTTATTTCATGATCAGCACTATTTTGAATAATTGTAGGCATAATGAATATAAATTGGTCGTGGTATATATTTTTCCAGGTTATTGTAATTATCTTTACCTTGTCATGAGGGGTAAGTGTCTGCAATGTCTCTTTCACTGACTGAACTATAAGTTCATTGTATGTCTCTCCACTGCCAGGTACAGTTTTCCCTGTATTATGACCTATATCGAATACAATCACCAGATTCTTCTCAGCTTTTGTCATTTTTACTGCAAACCAGTCTCTTAAATTAGAAGCAATGTCAAATTTCAACAAGTAAGTAATAGATACAGGAATCAACAAAAGGAGTAGTCATTTTTTTTATAACAATTTCCAATTTAAATATAAAATGCTTTATCAGTCTGAACAAGGAGTTTGGTGCTGATGGAAGATCCCACAAACCTTAGACATTTAGATCACATTAGTAATGTATGATTTATTAGTTATATATCTTGTGGTAGCCATCACTTTTTTTATCGTCCATAAAGTGCGAGAAGAGTTTACCATTTTGAAAGAAATGCATTGTTTTTATAACAAAAACTTGTATTCTTTCCTCCCGAAGGTGTTTGGTTGTTTTGATGTTGCTCTATCCGGGTTGTTCTTGTTTTAATCTCTTCTCAGCAGTATAAATATTACCATAGAAGCCTCATCTACACCGAAAAACATTCTACGTAAATATGTTACTTGCAAACAGTTATCGTAAAATATAAAAAAAATGTACTAGTTTTCGGAAGTCCTTAACATTGTATACAATAGAAAATATATGGAATGAAAACGAATATCATAGAACAGTGATAACTGTTGTCTATTTAAACATACAGTATGGCCATTTCTTGTTTGTGCTTAACATTTAATTTGTACATCTATGTTTTTGTACTTAATCAGGATTAAATTTTGTCACCATCATATTGTACATAACGTCAAATTCCAGTGCAATAAATACTAATTTCATAATACGCAGAGTGTAACCTTTAATAAGAAAATATAATTAAGTTACGTTCTGGATACAAAGGAAAAATCACTAGTATATGCATACAGTAAAACAAAAGATCAAAGCCTCGGATAGCAATCCATCCAACAACTGAAATGAGACGAGGTATTCCGAAAACGTTATAATCGTCTGTCCCATTAATGACATTCACTGCGAATTTCTAATATTGAAAACCTGTTATGGAAACAGATGTCTTAAGAGCACGTAAGAACTATCTCTGCAATCCGTTGATAGAATAAAATTCCATATGTGCTAACACACTAACAAACATGTGATGGCATAGGTCTAACAATTAATCCTGATACACAAAGCTACAATAAAAACAAGAAAACAAACAAAGCAAACATTAGAAACATAAGCTTATATAATACTTCTTATTACTTTGAATGAGCTGCAGGTTAAGGTTACCGTTGATGAGCTACACATTATGTCAAACGAGTTGAACATTATATCAGATACTACACTTACTCTGTCAATGGACTTATGGTATTTCCATTCTTATCACATTGATGGTTGTTACTGTCTGGGTATTCTATAAAATCACCATGGATACTGGCATAATACTGCCATAAAACACTGGGATACTGCCGATAGTTATTCTGTAAAAATAATATAATTTTGAATCACAGAAAAAAGATGATATACAAATAAAAATTTCAAAACATTTTAGTTCAATAGATATTCAAACACGTAAGCATTGACGATGGAATTGCGTCCATGTTTTAAATTGCAAGCACATCCATATAATAATATAATTACAAGACAAGAATATGTAAAACAAATAAAGAGAGTTTGAACTGGACATGTAACATTGCTTAAGTTTATTTTATAGCTCGTGCTTGTTTCAAACGTGGCTGTTTTGTAGGACATGGCAAAGTGAACCAACGATTAAAATGGATCATTTTCAAGTTAGATATTGTTAAATTCGAAACATCAGGAACCTGGCTAAAAAGATCAATTTGACGAAATTAAGACGCCATTAGGTCCAAAAGTTTCAAATTATATGTTAAAATTTGAGATTATGAATACTTAAAGATACCAAAGGGACAACCAGAAACCGTAAATCAAAGAAAGAACCACAATATAATGATAAAAAGAAAAGACGAAAAGACACACAATGGTCCACAAAACACTGCACAGAATACTAAAGACTGAGCAACACGAGCCCACAAAACACTGCACAGAATACTAAAGACTGAGCAACACGAGCCC
>MJUT01062188.1:0-14444 GCA_002080005.1 Gigantidas platifrons | reverse complement strand
CCACAAAACACTGCACAGAATACTAAAGACTGAGCAACACGAGCCCACAAAACACTGCACAGAATACTAAAGACTGAGCAACACGAGCCCCACTAAATTATGTCCTTTAGAAGGTGAAGCAGTTCCTGCTCAAATAGTGGCACCCGTCGAGTTACTGCTAAACGACATGAATGTCATCTGATATGGAAGTCCACCAAGTAAACATAAATAACAATAAAACGTGAAACTCCATACAAAACAGAGTAAAGATGAACCGAACATTTGGAAAGATTTGACCAGACCTAAATTATCAAGATAAATCCTCTCTGTCATGACTGGAAGAATTGAATTTCCTTTGTAATTTTTTGCTACCGGGTTTCAAATTCAAGAATCTCTAGGTTTAAAGCAATTGACTTTTGGTCTCACAATCACTCAAACATTTAATAGAGTCATGTCTAGCTGAAGAACATCCAATAACTTTATTAGATTTTTTTTCTTATTTCTAAATCACAATGATAAAAGACTGTGAGAATGCAATAGAAACATTCAGCCAGACTGAAAGTAAGATAAAAACATGATATGATAAGCAGGGGTATATATCATAAACCTAGATACAAAGTTTCGATATTGCTACCAATGCCTAGACAAAGTCTACAAACTAGATACTACAGACATTATACAGTAGGTAAAAAGGTCAATGATTTAAATCATATTATGATTACGCCTGAGCGAAGAAAAAGTAAACAGATGTGTCACATCAATTTTATTTGTGGCTATCCTTTCTATGCCCTTTGTCAATTGGCTTTCCAGTCTTTTGACAAAGAGAATACCTGATGAAAGCTACTCCAGAAGCCGTACCTGATGAAAGCTACTCCAGAGGCCGTACCTGATGAAAGCTACTCCAGAAGCCGTACCTGATGAAAGCTACACCAGAAGCCGTACCTGATGAAAGCTACCCCAGAAGCCGTACCTGATTAAAGTTACTCCAGAAGTCGTACCTGATGAAAGCTATTCCAGAAGCCGTACCTGATGAAAGTTACTCCAGAAGCCGTACCTGATGAAAGCTACTCCAGAAGCCTTACCTGATGAAAGTTACTCCAGAAGTCGTACCTGATGAAAGCTATTCCAGAAGCCGTACCTGATGAAAGTTACTCCAGACGTCGTATCTGATGAAAGCTACCCCAGAAGTCGTACCTGATGAAAGTTACTCCAGAAGCCGTACCTGATGAAAGTTACTCCAGAAGCCGTACCTGATGAAAGCTATTCCAGAAGTCGTACCTGATGAAAGCTATTCCAGAAGCCGTACCTGATGAAAGCTACACCAGAAGCCGTACCTGATGAAAGCTACACCAGAAGCCGTACCTGATGAAAGCTACCCCAAAAGCCGTACCTGATTAAAGTTACTCCAGAAGTCGTACCTGATGAAAGCTATTCCAGAAGCCGTACCTGATGAAAGTTACTCCAGAAGCCGTACCTGATGAAAGCTACTCCAGAAGCCTTACCTGATGAAAGTTACTCCAGAAGTCGTACCTGATGAAAGCTATTCCAGAAGCCGTACCTGATGAAAGTTACTCCAGAAGTCGTACCTGATGAAAGCTACCCCAGAAGTCGTACCTGATGAAAGTTACTCCAGAAGCCGTACCTGATGAAAGCTACTCCAGAAGCCGTACCTGATGAAAGTTACTCCAGAAGCCGTACCTGATGAAAGCTATTCCAGAAGCCTTACCTGATGAAAGTTACTCCAGAAGTCGTACCTGATGAAAGCTATTCCAGAAGCCGTACCTGATGAAAGTTACTCCAGAAGCCGTACCTGATGAAAGCTACCCCAGAAGCCGTACCTGATTAAAGTTACTCCAGAAGCAAACTAAATTAGATATCTATACCTTTCTATTTCATTATTATCTACATAATGTAAACGCATCTAAGTATAATCAGTGATACAATAAAATGTTTGAGTCTGTCCCACCCCAGGACATTGATTTCTATAGGCAGATATCGTGGCCTTTTCCCTGTTTAATGATTTGAGGTAGTTGTTGTTATGTTGTTGTTGATTGATATTTGACCATTACTGCTTGATATTTCTTTTAGCAAAATAAAAATACGGAACACACCCAAAGTTGATTCCAAATACAGTTGTGAAGAAAATATCAAATACAAATGTATTATATAACTGAAAAAATATCTTTGTTTTAACATCTACAGTTATGTTTCTGTACAACGAATGTGTGTCAAGTATATACATGTAGTGAATTTGACAATATACCTATGCTTGAAATTCCAATATATTAAGGTATAGTGTACATATGCAGTAATAACGTACATATCTAATATACTGTGTATGGCGCGTTTCATCATTATATAAATGCATAGTGGGTGCAAATACACTTACTAGTATATGGTATCTCTCTAATTTTATGAAATATATAAGCAAACTTGTGATAAGATTTAGGAAATGTCTAAATAACTACATTCTGGAACATTCTAGAACATTATATGAGATTCATGGAATACTTGGATAGTAAACAAATATTCGGATTACGTATTAGTATAAACTAAATAAAAGAGTAAAATGAATCATAATTTCATTAAATGTCTTGTTAGTTGAATACCTTTGGTTATATTTGGATTTTGGTAGTTAATAAAGATGCTGTTTTTGATTATTCTTTTTCTTTGTGAGTAATTGCATATTCTTAATTAATTATAAAAAGAAAGTTTAAACAGTGATGGTCATCAATATCAACAAAACTACTGACTTTTAAACAGCACAAATGAAATTACAGAATTCAGCAGATTCTATAATAATAAAAGGCCTTTTAGACAAAAACTTGCTTCAATTAAGTTGAAATACATTGTATTAGTACAATATACGTATTGTTAATTTTTGTTTATTTCTTTATCATAAAATGAAGAAAAAATCACACTGTCGGAACAGTTCCAAAATCCAATCAGAACATCAGAGACACTCTGAGGGATGTGACGTTGTGAAAATATTGAATACAAACTTGAATGTGTGAGTTGTGAAATATAAACTCCATTCGCAGGAGTGGATGGTATATTACGAAATGGCAATATTGAAGTCGTCTCTATTGTCATCAAGTGTGATAGAATGTTGACCATTGAGTGACATGACACGAAATGAAACGAGGCAGAGGGAGCTGTTTCTTTTGTTCCTTTCATCTCAATATCTTTGGGGGTATATGGATGAAATCAAGATAGAAAGGATGATTAAGTGATAGAACATCACCTACATACCAGAATGTGATATTGAAGGCTTTAACTTCTGTAATTATTTGTTGTCGATGACAATTTGTTTTGGTTGGCTTAAGCTTTGTCTCATGTTAATACAGGAACAAATCGGAAAGGAGGACAATTTGTTATCATGGGGAATGCCGATGATTTTTTTTTAATGTGCCCTCCAAACCCGACAAATATTTTATTGATAATGAATTTCAACATACTGATAACTTCCTGTGTAGCACATTTTGCCTTTTTTTTAAATGCTTGACTAAATAAGTTAATTCATGATCCAACACTATATACTTGTAATGGTGTTTACTCTTTTGAAACGAAATGCGTTGTGAATGATTTCTTTTAATCAAGTTTTTTTTAAATATTCATGAAGAATTGTAGTGTAAAGTGTAGAAAAGTTAAATGTTTGCATAGATGAAATGTTCAATACGAACGACAAGTATTCAGGAGGTCCTTCGAGTGTTTCAGTATTCACATTTGATGTATGCTACTACGTGAATAACCTCTGTCATAGTATGCTTGTAGTTCCTCGTTGGTTACAAACATTCTTGGTCATAGTTATAGATAGTAGAAGAACCGGCGATATTGATTCTTGTGAAGTTTTGGTATCCGATATAACGTAGTCATCAGTTTCTTTATTAGTCGGAATATTTATTGATGACATGAATGACTTGTGGTAAGACAACGTTTCTTCTTTATCAATACTAATATTTTTTATAAGTAGAATTACCAGAGTTCTTGGAAATAAATCAATAGAATATTAATAGGAACAGTTTGAAAGTACAAAAGTGGTAGGTATAAGCCAACAATTCAATTAACAGAAGAAAAAGGACAAAAATACAAACAATGATTCATACTACACTGAACACTAACGATTGAGCAACATGAATCCCACTAAAACTCTGTGAGGAACTGAGGCTCTAGAAGGTGAAGCAGTTCCTTCTCTACAAAGGATACTAGTATAACTATTGGTTTCCATTCAATCCTGTGACGTAACACTTTGAATTCCTTAGTTTAACCCACACGGGCTTGCGAGTCTTTTGTTTTTTATACATGGAGTTTCTGTTTTCCAGCTACCATATACATCTTCCAAGCCTTTGTGATTAAACCTTATGAGTTTCATTCGGATTCATGTCAGTAATAAATTGATTTTTTTATGATATAACACTCACCTTAAATACATCAGAAAATTTGTGAACGTCCATTTTGGGTATCGCTGATCCATTTCGTGAGCCAATACATGCTATGTTTGTATTGACCTTCTGTCGAAGTCTGCCTTCATAATGTAGTCCGGTTGTAGGCCTATTTTTACAACATCTTTGAATATGCCCGTTTGGCTTTACAGGAGTCTTAGATTCGGCTGCACTTTTTAAAGCAACTACACTTGATTTAACGTCTGTAAACCTTTGTTCTATATTTTCACACATTTTATGGAAAACTTCATTTTGAGTGGGATCTTTACTTAAAATTTTAATTTCGTTGTTTGTTCTATGATCTGAAATTGCTCTCTGTATCTTATCTCCCGCTAAAACTTCGTCGGAAAACAATAACAAGCTATTTGAAAACTTAGGAATCCAGCTTGATTTTACAGCATTTAGGTCGATTTTTGCATAGCATAGCGAATTATCCTTTACTAAAATTGCAATGTAAAAAACACAATACAGAACTTGCCACATGTTCACCATATTTTACAATTGATTGATTATTTTAATATATGTACCAAACTTGTATGATTAACAAAGATTAAAACTTTCACAAATGTGCTACCGTAGCCCTAAAATTTATACACATTCTTCATCTGAGCATTTACACCTGGCAAGATCTCAATTCAGAATAAATACTGATTAAAGAATTCATTCAAAAGTTATCACAAGACAATTTATCAAATAATATAAAGGATTGAATAGACTAGGCTTAAAGGAATCTAACTGAAATATATAGAGGCAGTAAAAAAAATTGAGGTAACAGTACATCGTGAAATTCAAGGATCCATTTAACACTGAAAGTACTAAATTTGTCACCTTTTTATCTGACCATACATGTAAACAATCAAATATAACGACAAATATAAAAGATGAGACGGAAAGAATGCGATCAGCCACACAGTGTTTTAGAAACTTTGAGGTTTAAAAATAAAATATATTTTAAGATATAATTTATTTGAGTAATTTTGGACTAATTATGAATAGAATGTTTAAATGGTGATGGATAACATTTCCAATTATATCAATATCTCTCATCTTCGATAATTGAACACAAATACGACAAAAATCCACTTCATAGTTTAGAACAGGCACCGAAATGGGGTGGCATTAATTATTGACCAGGTCCGGAATTAGATGGGGTCAGGTGATCCCATCGTTCAGAAGATTAACATTATTTGCTTTGCGTCACACATTTGAGACTTGCTATGCTCTCCCGTTTGACGTGATCGTATGGTCGTTCAAACATCTGACAATGCAATCAGTGCCCTTCATAATTACGTTAACGAGGTAGACCACGGCACGGGTACTCGATTAAACTTTGTGTTATATACGGGAGGTTGTGGTTTTACACGAGTACATTTCAAATGTGTTTTCCTTGGACATAGCATATTCTGAATGTCTGGAAATCGCAACAAAACTGTTTCACTTATGATAAATGATACATTCTTGTTATCGTAGGCAATTGCTGTAACTTACTGATATAAGTCAACAAGAACTGAAATTTTCTATGCACTGCAAATTCAATGGGCTTTAAGTTACCTGAATTTTCTAACCTCTCCTATTTAACTTTATGTCCTTCTAATTGGACATAGGTAACATTTGTAACAGCTTACATACCATAAGCACATACAACATTATGTTAATTATTGCTACAGTCTTTGTACAAATACCCATAGGGATTGTCGTGCCGAGATCGTTAAACAAGAGTTCCGCACGCTCTGTAACAGTCTGGTGTTGAACTATTAGTAGGTTCTCCACAGATAGGTGGGATATGAAACCATCTTTTTAAACCCCATGTGACACTATATGAAAAGCATGGACGAATGAAAGCTCAACGCTAAAATATTGTAAAGCCAAATAATTTAAAAGCCCTTGGGAGTCAGAAAACCAAAGGGCCTGAACAAGATAGCCAAAATTGGCTAGAGTCACTTGTATCTGAGGAAGGAGAACGTTAGTTTAAGTCGTCTGTTAGTTTTAAAGCTACCATATGAGATAGAACAAAAATCTGTGTTGCGTAGAGAAAGCATCGAAGTAAACGTTAAATGTGAGTTTGGTTGAACAAGACTAATAGAATCAAGTAACGTTGCTACCATGGCAAGTTTTACTGTATTTAATCTTATATGTTTCTCAGTACCAACAAACGATGATGTTTATCATTATTCAAGGGAAATGCACTATACAAAAAGGAATTATTTTTACATCATTATCAGAGAAAGTAAAATATAAATTAGAAGAACATATGGGACGAATATATTACGAACATCATGTGATGTAGGCATAGACATATGATTTCTATTTTTACACCAATGTGAAAAATAAGATATATAGCATATACTTGAAGAGAATACAAGAAAAGGAACTATAACCTTAACATATGTATCAATAAATAAAATGGTTTCTTTTGGTAACTTAAAAGTTTTCTAAAGTATCGTGGTTGTTTATGTTATTAAAGTTGTTTATTTTGTGGTTGAATAAATAACGATTGCCATGTTTATAGATTTTCAATGAATAATACTTGATAAATTTATCACTACTGTAAGTAGATGGGATTGGGAAATGTTATTACCAACAATTAGAAATCGACAGTAGATAAAATATGTCCCCTGGATTTCGTTATTTATGACTTTGTATTAGGATGATTAAACAAACTGTTATTTAAGAAAGAAGATAAATAAAATAAAGTCATGCTTGTTCTGAATGTATAGGTGGTTTATATGGTTAGACCTTGATAAAACAGTTCAAGTCAGCATTTATTTACATTATATACATTAAAATACTCTTTGGCCATTTTTCAAAGAAATTAATACATACAATAATATGGAAACTAACAAAATAAAATGTTCACTTAAATTCATACGTTCTTGTTCATACTGATAAAAATATCGGGTACATGTATACATACAAAGCTAAAATATACCATTTTTAATGGAAACATAAAGTCTGAAATCTGAAATTTCTCTCAACAAAAAGCTGTCTGTGGAACATATATAAATCGTTGGCATATATTTTATATAGTACTTTCATTATAAATTGTCATGTTACTCATTGGAATCACAAGACACTTTACGTTTATAGGAAGGTTTGGATTCATTTATTTAAATGTCAGTTCACTTATACAATACTACTTGGGTTACACCACACAATGTTTTTACAAGACCTTATTCCAGGCCTTCATGAAATGCATATAAATATAATGTTTTGTACCACCCTTATATAGGATCGCAGTCCATCTCGAAAGAACCTACAGTAGTTTAGTGAAGTAGATTATACCGACGAAAACTACAAATTGCTGAATAAATTGAATTTTGACAAGAATCCTGATATACTATGGGAATGAACGGTCTTCTATCTTTTGAGATATTTTCCCAAGGTAAAGTATTGTAACCGCCGATGAATGACAGACTCCTTACACTCAAGACAACATGTATCAGTTCCTGATAGCTAATAATAGTTTGTTGAGTGACTGTTGGTGGCCCGATTACAAGGTAACATTTTCCAAACATATCCATTATTCTCTTTTATTTGATGCAATATGATACTTAATTTACTTCAAAACACAAAAAAAGACAATGCTGTATATCAATGAAAAACGAAGACCAACAACCATAAAAACTTTTTGTGTTTCAACAAAAACATTCGTCTATAGGTCGATGAAAGTATCGCCATTTTTTCTATAGGATTTAATGTTTGTAAGAAGAACTTGAAGATGCCAAAAGGGGTAATCAGAATCCATATATCGAAAAACAAACAACACAATGGCCAAAAGATAAAGTACAAAAGAACAAACAATGATCTACCAAACACTACACAGAAAAAGATCGATCAACACGAACCCCAAGTCACAAATGAGGAAATTACCGGGAAGTGCTTACGAGAAGTGAAACATGTCTGTGGTCATTTGTGATACAGATATTATGTAAGCGTTAACCAAGTCATGGTGGTGACCGTAAAACTTTCGTAGTGATGACTTCAACTTAACCAATAGGAACCCTTGATTCAGTAGCTTTCTTGTTAGCAGCAACCCTCTATCAAGGAAATCCTGATAAGATCCACAAGCTATGGAATATCATATCAATATACGGTATATACTCCATATACAGGTGCTGCTGGAATGTTGCTTCATATAAATGGAAAGTTCACAATTGGAAAATTGTTATCATCTTTTGTAAAATTTCGATCTTAATTGGCCCTCAATGTCAATTTTGAGGTGTAGCTCAAAGTATGAAGCAGATCTAGCTGTATCTGTGCACTAGTAAACTTCCCTCATGAATATTTACCACTGCAATCAGTGTTATTAACCACTCATGTCTGTGTTTGATTAAGGTCTATGGATACAACTTTCTGTGATCAAGTTGTCAGTTACTTTTAGCAGGTCAATGGTTTTCTGAAGAATAGTTGAAACTACTTGATCTATATCTGTATTTCTAAAATTTGGGAAACATATAATTCAGGATTTAACTGGAAGTTTTTGAACTCTACATTACACACCAGATAAGTGGTAAACATGTGTGTGACACTGACAATAAACTTCTCCACTTCTCAATGATCATTCATGCAGTAGAGAGATTTTTAATTTCATAGACAATGTACAGTCTGTATATCACAATGATATTTTATGTAAGCATTATCACATTTTTTCCATTGTTAGTTCTAAAGATTTCTTTAGATCATACAGTTACTAGGACAACTATTTATAAATCTAGTTATCAAACTGATTTCCTTGTTAGAGGTTTGATGCTAACAAGGAAGCTACTGATCCAAGGGCTCCTAGTGGTTAAGTTGAAGTCATCACTTGGTTAACCCTTAAGGAATATCTGTGTCACAAATTATCAAGGATATGTTTGTTTGCCACAATTATAATCTGGTTCTTTCCTCATTCATAACTTCATCAGATTTGTAACAAAAATAACATGACAGGTGTCACTAATGGAGCAGGAACTGTTTTCCCTTCCAGAGCATCTGACTTCACCCCTTTATTCCTTAACTCTGTATGCATAGAAAAAATGCAGCAAATACCAATTTGATTGTCTTTGGCTTTGGCTTGACAAGGATATGGCTCAAACTACCATCTACCACACTCAAGTTGAAAGTGTTGACCATTACACCAAGGAAGTGACGCAAGACTCCATAACCTTTTGTCAGATAATTATAATTATATGACCTTGTGTGAAAAAAAAAAAAAAAAAATGTTTAATAAAATATTTTATTCCATCAAAACATGTCTAAAGGACACATTTCTGATGTATGGACAATAAATATTTCTGATCAATTAGGGATCATCTCAAAAGTTAACTTCAGTTATTGTAAAACATCCATTCTTCATACAAGACAGATTTATTACTTTTTCTGAATTGTAACCAACACCGGGACCAAAACCACCAGCTATTCACTATATACAAAATACATTGTGATTTGAGGAAATTGTATGTGAACTTTTGAGATTCTCCCTTAGTGGTCAGAATAATCATGTATATCTTATGTGGTACATTTTATATGATATTGTTAGTAATCACAGAGTTAATAATTTAACATTTTTTACAATGGCAAGTGTCCCTCAATATGAGGATATAATATCCACTGTGTAAACATCTGTATTAACATCTAATACAATTTGATTTAACCTTACGTACAGGTGAACTTTAAATTAACCAATGAAAACCCTGATTGTGAAATCTTGTCAGAGGGTTGGTTTCGGTTACAGGCAGTGAAAGAAAAGAATGAGAGAATATAAGTTCACATTGTCTTTACAGTCGTAAAACTTTTCAGTGCTATCTTTGAACTAGTATTCAATAGCCAATCAAAACGCTGTCAAATCAATCCACTGTTCTGATTGGTTGATTTTAGGGTATGAGTAAAAAACCTTGACGTAAGGTAAAATTGAGTTGTTTCAGATGTTATTGGACAGAATCGTATTTAATATATGCTCTAATAAATCAAATTGTATTAATATCAATATGATAATTTGGCAGTTTTATAACACAACAGGTTGAAAGGATTACATTAATACAGTAATATCATAGATATATTTTTTTCTATGTATATCATTAAGGAAATGGGAGTCATATTCATTTCATGAAAAACATTTATGTACGATGTGGTCATACATTGTATGCAATAGGATATGTTTTCCAGAACAATTTTTTTTTCATTCTGAACATTGAACATGGGACATAGCATACAAGTTATACACAAATATCTTCCAATTTTTTATGCTATTTTTCAAATCTTGGAGGAACATTTTCAATAAGGTATTTTAAGATGCTAATGCCATGTCCGATTTAGTGTGAATGCCAACAACTGTCATTTTACAAATTTTTTTTTGTACCAACTATAAGATGAAATTTTAGATGTACAATGTACACAATACCAGATTGAATCCGATTTTATCCAATCTTACATATATTTATGATTTGATATCCAGTGTAAATAAGTCCATTGTTTTTTTACTTTTGATACATAAATCATTTTAATAATTGTATGTTTATGTGATGATACTTAGATAGGGACACTATAGATGAATCCACTTGTGTTATGGAGTGCTCCAAACAATGGAGGTATTATACTTGAGCAAAACTGATAGATATGTATTGTGGTTAATATTTTCATCAAGGTTTCAAAATTTTGAATTTTCATTATTAATAAAACCTTGAAATGACCCTTTCATGAAAGACAAGTGCTGTTTTACAAAAAATGAGAGATGTTTAGACTATTGCAATGGAGAGCTAAGTTAAGTAAATCTGTTTGTGGTTTGTGATTACAATTAAACATGTAGAATAAGACAATGTAAGGTATATAAAATGTAGTACTGTGGTCACAATGCTAAACACTAGTCTTCATATCACATAATGCTAAAACATTCCACAGTAGTCTCAATGATACAAACTGCACTCGTAACTAAAATTCACTCCCCCCCTTTTCAAACAATTTAAAAAAAAAACCTGTTCGGTGCAGCATGTTGCAATAGTAATAAAACAGGTCAAATGAGATACTGATCCAATTGTAGGAGGAGCTGTGATTAAATGTAGTGATGTAAGATGATATTTATGGTTATAATACAGATAACTCCATACTTGATGATATGACACTTAACTTATTTCTTAAAGTACAGGTACATGCTTAACTTACTTCTTAAAAGTACAGGTACATGTTTAACTTGCTTCTTAAAAGTACATGCTTAACTTACTTCTTAAAAGTACATGTTTCAACTTTCATCTTAAAAGTGCATGTACATGTTTAACTTACTTTTTAAAAGTATTTGTACATGTTTAACCTGCTTCTTAAAAGTACATGGCACAAACATGTGTTGAAGTTAAATCAATTAATGGGAATACCACCTGCTCCCCTGTTGACAACTTGACCTTATAAAGCAAACCACATGTAAATAAACGTCACAAATAGATACTATTATCCACTTAAAACTGGATATGATCTAAGGATTCCTTGTGTAAGCAATGCACCATACTTTTAAGAATGACTAGATGGAAGAGACAACAGAAAACATTTCATCTATTAGTATGGTATTGAAAGTTACTTGTATTAATGTTCCCATATGAATTAAACAAAGCAATGCATGACACAGATTCCATTTTACAGAGGTAGAATTCACAATTTTTTACGGAGTATGTAGGTTTAAATTCAACCTTTGTTCATGATGAATTGATATTTTTTGGAGATGATTTTCAAAAGTGACATTCTTCCTCTACTTCATAAACTTGAAAGGATTTATAAACCATTTACCATTACAAACATTAAAACCATAACCATTATTAAAATTATTTAAAAATATATGTAGAAAATACCAATCTAATCAAAATTAGCTGTTTGTTGTATCTTTTTATTATATTTTATGTTGTGTGTTTCAGTCAGTTTTAAACAGTAGGTTCCTTTCTGATTGGTTGGTTGAAAATGTGAACCCTGACATGACCCCAAATGATGTTAGATGTAAGTGTATCGCCAAGTAACAAAAAAATAAAATAAGATACAACAAAGATCTAATTTTATGTTGATAGAAAATATACATATTTTACCATGTAAAAGAAAATTTAATTGTATAGACTTAGGAACAGGTAGAAATGTGAGGGTTACTGAAAATTTAACACCTCATGCTGAGTACTAATAATGAGGGTTACTGAAAATTTAACACCTCATGCTGAGTGCTAATAATGAGCGTTACTGAAAATTTATCACCTCATGCTGAGTACTAATAATGAGGGTTACTGAAAATTTATCACCTCATGCTGAGTACTAATAATGAGGGTTACTGAAAATGTATCACCTCATGCTGAGTACTAATAAATATTATATTCAGAAACAAGGTATGCATATTCTATTTATCCTGCAACATTATATTTATCAAAATTGACAGCAAACCTTGAGAAAAAAAACCAAAAAAAAAAAAAAAAAACGACATAAAAATACCACAAAAGTATTGCCTCACATTAGTGAAATACTAAGGTGAATTATTGCGAAGTTATAGAAAAAGTTATATACTGTCAGTAACAGTAAAAAACAAAAATTGAAAGTCAATGCATTTCGACTGATCTAACAGGGCTCACCAACCCAGGCGAAGTGGGCGACTTTTTCACCTTGGTTTCAATGAAATCGCCCAATTTCTGTCAAAGAGCGAAGTTTTAGTCGTCCTGTCAGTCTTTTCAAGTCAGTATTCTTTTCACCAATAATCATACTTTTTCTTCAATATTCATGTAAAAGGAGCTCCCATGTTCCTGAAATTTGACCCATACAGGGTTTGATGTTCAATATTTTATACCAAAGTCGTTTATTGCATCCTTTTTAAGATCATTGTGCAGCACGTTCATTTTGTGAAAGGTAGGGAGACATGCGGTAGTGGGGAAAGAAACATTAAAATTTTGATCGATTTTCGGAAGTTTTCCAGATTTTCCCTCACTTCGCCCTTAAGTCGCCCTGTTTTTACTATGTGTGGTGAGCCCTGATCTAATAGCACAACTTATATATATATTTATGCGTATGAGAATTTAACCTAACAATGTTAGAATTAAATTTTTCGTTCTCCCTCAACAGGATTTGAACTCACACTATTGATACACTGCAGTACCAATTGCCTAGTCTTATGTCCAGCGCTCTAAACCATTCAGCCACATCCGCTGCTATAGCGGATGTGGCTGAATGGTTTAGAGCGCTGGACATAAGGCTAGGCAATTGGTACTGCAGCATATATATATATACATAAATATAAAATGGTGATTTTGAAGTTCTTTACATACATTACATACATTATCACTAGTATGTTAGTATGACCTCAAGCTTGTAATACTAGTGATAATGTATATCAAGACCTTCAAAACTGACATTATTGTTTTTATCGGTAACGATATAATATGTTTGACATGACATTGACCAATAATTACAGTATCAAAGTAAGTGGATACTGACAATATCCCTAGAGAGATCAGAGGGAAAAATATCAAAATTACCCGTTACCGATAAACAAACAGACATTAATGATTAACAATACAGCACCATAAATACTACAACAACTATATCACAGGAATTGCTGTCAATAAAACCTCGTCATAGACGAAGTAGAGTTATTTCTGCTCTGTAAAATCTCATGCAACAACTCTGTAATATATGTAATCATTCTATAAACATGGCACTAAAAATTTGTAAATGGCCGATTAAGCAATCACAAGTTTAATCATATTTCAAACTCAACATATGGGTATTAAGTCCACCAAATTTCCTTTTGGCTGTGTCATGTTATCTGGGAAAAATGCCACAAGTTGATCAAATAAATTAGTCCTACTCTGATAATGATCACTCATATCTGCTATTGTTTCTGAAATAGAGAAACATTTCATGATATAATAATCATAAAAATATTAAATGAGTAACAAAAACTCACAGAAACTCAACTGGTTTATAATATAACAAATATGTACCGGTACATATCTAATGTAGTGTGTTTCTAGAATAACCTTCATCATGTACACTCAAAGTCAAATAATTTAGTGTGTTTCTAGAATAACCTTC
>MJUT01062183.1:43319-54002 GCA_002080005.1 Gigantidas platifrons | reverse complement strand
AATATGTTTACACTAAAGGGGACTCCCAAGAATGGAAAAAATAAGATTAGTTGAAATTTGTGTTGAAAATTGTAGATCTTGGCAAGGCCTTTATTATAATTATTAAAAAAGTCAGATTGTATATAGAGATTTCCAATTTTAATTAATATGGCAGGAAAAAAGTTATAACTGTTATACAAATTCAGTGCATTGTAAACATCTTCACAGTCATTTTTAAAACATCAGTGTGGATTAAAATGTTAGTTTTGTGACAATGCTGTTTATTTTCTTTATAAAGATAAAAGAAATTAAGATTTGATATCAGCTTTGGACAATGACTGTTGTTTTTACAGTAAAAAACTCCCTATGGAGTTTTGTTGTCTTGTTTTCAAGAAAAGTAAGCCTTTTTCACAAATCCATGCAGTTACTTCTTTTTACAAACTTACATTTGCAGCAAAAATCAGATAAATATTCATAAAAATAAGTTCAAACTTAATTTTTTTCCATTCTAAGGATTCCCCTTAACACACAGTAATTTGAAAAATGCTGTGTGGTGTTCGAGTTATTGATGGAAAAATCAGCTGAGTGGACTTTATTGAATTGGCAAGTCAGTTGGGTAACAGCAAACCATTTTATGCCTAGCTCTAGCAAATGTGGATATATATATATGGGTACACACCGTCATGGTCAAGATATTCCTGATATATATATATGGGTACACACCGTCATGGTCAAGATATTCCTGATATATATATATGGGTACACACCGTCATGGTCAAGATATTCCTGATATATATATATATATATGGGTACACACCGTCATGGTCAAGATATTCCTGATATAAAATACAAAGATGTCTTTCCTACTGACATTTTATTTGATTTATTTGCATCCAAAACAATCATCACTGCATAAAACACAATATAATTCACAAAATGTTCATAGTAAATCTTTTTATAATAGATCTTATCCATTTTCTTCTATATGATTTTAACCATGTTTTCATACAATAGTGTGTACTGTATTTGTCCTAATAAAATCACATGCAGGGGGCTAAAAAAGTGGAATAGGAGGGTGCTTATCGGGGACGCAAAAAATAGAACTTAAAAAGAATTAAAAGAGGCAAATAAGGCAACAGAAATTAATCTTAGTAACCTTCCTATGAAACATAGCCAAGTACAAACAGGGGATTATTCCTGACATTTCAACAGTAATTTTGGTAGTGGAGCATGGGCATTTATTAGATTGAATACAGTATGTACTTAGACAATATACGTTCCTTGTTGGTAAATATAAAGTTTATTTGTACGAGCTTTAGAAACAGGTAGAAATACGAAGCTTACCGAGCATTCTCGCCTGTTTTGTAGCGAGTACAAATAAACTTTATATTTGCCGACAAGGAACGTATGTTGTTTTTATACTGCAATTCAAATATTTAAGAAATTATCTAAATAAAACAGAAAAAAACATGTTTTCAAACCACGAAATCTGCAGAGGGAATAATGGCGCCAATCAAGCTTGCATTATAACGTCACAAGCAAAATTACATTGTTAGGCAACAACAGTGATTTCAGGGACCCAGACTGTTTTGTTTTTATAGCTTGTAAGTTGAAGTCAAAGGTACCAGGAGACTTTGACCATATAAAGCGAAAGTTTATACGACACCCTTTATCAATCCTGTGAAGTTACCAATTGCAGTATAAATGTTTTAAAATATGACTGGATGAAACAATGTAACCCCCTCCCAAAAACTGCAAAACTGGCCGTATTGCATGATGTGATTTATGAACTATGGAAAACCTGCTTAAGGCAATTGCCAATTATATGTGGAATTATTTGTTATTAGTTTTACTTGCTGGGGAAAAATTTCTTTAAATAACAACAAACTGCTTCCTCCACATACTTAATATGTCCATACACATTCTTCAGTTACAAAGATATGGGTGAACAAATTAGAGGTTCGGTGGGCTGAGCCTGTTTCGCTTAACATTTTATTCTGCTTAAGGAAACTTAATAGTGAACCTGCCATAGGTGCTTCCCACCAAATTTCGGTTCATTTGGCTAAGCAGTTTCAGAGAAGAAGATTTTTAGAAATCGACCAACCAGAAACAAGATTTGCCTATGGCAGCAATGTTTGTTAACGGATTGGGACGAAATTAGCAATCTTTATAGAGTACCTTCCATATACGGGTATGTTTCCTACAAAGTTTCGATTCATTTGGCAAAGCAGTTTCAGAGAAGAAGATTTTTTAGTTGATTTTGATTTTTGGAGTTTTAAGACCACTTTCAACAATATTTCAGCTATATCATGGCGACCAGTTTTAGTCGTGGAAGAAGCCGGAATACCCAGAGAGAACCACCGACCATGGGCAAGCAACTGGTAAACTTTATCAATTGCGGCTGTGAGTCGAGTGCACCCTTTTTTGTAATTTACACAGCCGGGCGCATACCCACGCCGTATTGGCGATAGGCTTGTATGAGTTGTTAGATCCATTGAGCCACCCGGGCCTCAGAAGAAGATTTTTAGAAATCGACCAAACAGAAACAAGAATTGCCTGTGACAGCCATGTTTGTCTACGGATCAAAACGAAATTAGCAATCCTTATACAGGACCTTCCATAGATGCCTCCTATCAAAGTTTCTGTTCATTTGACAAACGGATTCAGAGGAGAAGAGCTTTAGAAATCGACCAATCCGAAACAAGAACTGCCTGTAGCGGCTATGTTTGTTAATGGATCGGGACACATGAGCAAACTGTATAGAAAACATTCCATAGATGCTTCCTACCAAGTTTCAGTTCATTTGGCTATGGGATTTCAGAGGAGAAGATTAAAATGTGAAAAGTTAATTGACGACGGACGCCAAGTGATGGAAAAAGCTCACATTGCCTTTGGCAAGGTGATCTAAAAAATTCAAATTATTTCATACAAGGGTGAATTAAATTAAAAATTACCGAGCACATACTTTAAATACTAGGGCAAACATATAAGCTTTGTAAGCAAATGTCTACTGCTGAACATGTGTGTTACCATATTTGCTAAATTCCTGCCACATATCTTAATGATATCTAAATCAGCAAAAAAGTTATGCCTAAAAATAACCCCAAAAATGTCAGGAGTGCAACACTTTTTTGTGACATTTTTTTAATTTCCCTTTTTTTTGAAGATCTATTAAATAAATAGTAATGGGGTATGTTTAAAATAAAGACTTTTCTGATAAAGATCAATATCTTAAAATTGGAATTTAGAATAAAGCAACTTTGTAGTAACTAAATGATGGTCACAGTTGAAGCTGAAGAAAATTTTATACCATGTCAGGAATGCAACAGAAAAATAGACATGTTGCCAAAAAAAATTGACTTTAAAGAACTGTATGAGAATTGAGTCAAAGGGAGAATTTCCAAAGTATACAACAATGTTTAATATATTGCATAAAAGCTTTCAATGTCTTATATATGACAAACTGAGTTCATGAGAGTCAAGTATTTGTGCATACCCATTTATGTCAGGAGTGCAACATTTGATGTTTTGCTCTTCATCTAAAAGAATTTTGTCAATTTATTAACTTTTGCTTTCCTTTTCAAATAACAAAGACCCAAAGAACATTTTTGTTCCATAAATGGACCAAACACAGATCTGTTTGTCTTTCAGATCCGTATTATCTATTGTCAGGAGTGCAACACCTTATTTTCAAGATTTAAATTCAAATAAACCAGAGGCTCTCAAGAGCCAGTATCGTTCACCTGGTTATAAAAAGAACCAATTGGTCCTATGTAAAAACTATGTCATGCAGTGGTAGTCATCTTGGAATTTCGATCAACATAAAAAACACAAAGTTTGTAAAGGACCTTCCAATGATTGATGCACAGTTTAGGTACCGGTTCAATCAGTCTAATAGCTTCAGAGAAGAACATATTTCTGTATTTTCCCCATATATGGTCCTGTGTTAATACTATGACCTGTGGTGGCAGTCATCTTGAATTTCGGATCGGCATACAAAACCCAAACTTTTTAGAGGACCTTCAAATGATCCTTCCTGCTCAGTTTGGTTTCAATTTTCCATGTGGTTTAAGAGAAAAAGCGTTTTGAAACATTTTTTCCCATAGGGTCCAAAGTTAAACTAAGTCCTGCCGTAGCCGCCATTTTGAATTTCATATCGGAACAAAAAATGTAGTTTGTAGAGGACCATCCAATGAACGTTCATGTACAGTTTGGCTTTAATCATGTTTGTAGTTTCTGAGAAGGCATTTGAAAATTTTCCCATAGGGTCCAATGTTAATCTATGTCCTGCGGTGGCGGCCATCTTGGATTTCCGATCGGCATAAAAAACATAAACTTGGTGGAGGACCTCCCAATGATTATTTCTAGGCAGTTTGGTTTCAATTGTCTAAGTGGTTTCAGAGAAGAATCATTTTGAAACATTTTTCCCATAGGGTTCAATGTTAAATTAAGTCCTGTCGTAGCCGCAATTATGAATTTCATATCGGAACAAAAATCCTAAAGTTTGTAGAGGACCATCCAAGGAACATTCATGTACAGTTTGGCTTTAATCATATTTGTAGTTTCTGAGAAGAAGGCATTTGAACATTTTCCCATAGGGTCCAATGGTAATCTATGTTCTGCGGTGGTGGCCATCTTGGATTTCCGATCGGCATGAAAAACATAAACTTAGTAGAGGACCTTCCAATGATTATTTCTGGGCAGTTTGGTTTCAGAGAAGAATCATTTTGGAACATTTTTCACATAGGGTCCAATGTTAAATTAAGTCCTGTCATAGCCGCCATTTTGAATTTCATATCGGAACAAAAAACCTAAAGTTTGTAGAGGACCATTCAATGAACATTCATGTACAGTTTGGCTTTAATCATGTTTGTAGTTTCTGAGAAGAAGGCATTTGAACATTTTCCCATAGGGTCCAATGTTAATCTATGTCCTGCGGTGGCGGCCATCTTGGATTTCCGATCGGCATAAAAAACATAAATTTGGTAGAGGACCTTCCAATGATAATTTCTGGGCAGTTTGGTTTCAATCGTCTAAGTGGTTTCAGAGAAGAAGCGTTTTGAAACATTTTTCCCATAGGGTCCAATGTTAAATTAAGTCCTGCCGTAGCCGCCATTTTGAATTTCATATCGGAACAAAAAACCTAAAGTTCGTAGAGGACCATCCAATGAACATTCATGTACAGTTTGGCTTTAATCATATTTGTAGTTTCTGAGAAGAAGGCATTTGAATATTTTCCCATAGGGTCCAATGTCAATCTATGTCCTGCGGTGGCGGCCATCTTGGATTTCCGATCAGCATAAAAAACAGAAACTTGGTAAAGGACATTCCAATGATCATTCATTTACAGTTTGGGTTCAGTCAGGTCATTAGTTTCAGAGAAGAAGATCTTTGAAATTTCAGCCAATCAGAGCATATTATTGGCCCTGGCAGCAATGTTGAATATTCGACTGAAACAAAAAACAGAAACTTTGTAGAGGACCAACCAAGGAACATTCCTGCTAAGTTTGGTTCAAATTGGCCCAGTGGTTTCGGAGAAGAAGCTTGAAATGTGAAAAGTTTACAGACGACAGACGACAGACGCCAGATGACGGACGCCAAGTGATGACAATAGTTCACATGGTCCTTCGATCCAGGTGAACTAAAAATAACTTCAATACATGCAAATTAGTATAATATGAACAGTTAGCATATATTTTAGTAATTAAGAACTAAATTGATGTCAGTGTTGTTATTGGAGACTGTCTCGTTTTTAATTTTGATGAAAAATAAATATTACTATTGTTGCCAAATTAAGGGTTCAAAAATTAGAAACAAAACAATGAAAAGTTGTTTTAGATTGAAAACAATCCCAAAACAAATCTACTATGGCCACAAGAACAAATTCTTTTGTGTTTCATGAATCAAATATCTTCTTTAAAATATGTTATGTCAAATGTCAGGAGTGCAACAAAATAAGGTAAAATAGGACCATTTTGAAATCTAATATTTTGCAGTTACAAATCACAACATCGAAAATCCTTTTTGCACACATATTCAGAATTTACTAGATTAACAAAAAATGAAATTTTTTGGCATTTATTTCATTTTTTCCCAATATAAATATTTAAAGCCAGAAGTGAAAGTAATTATAAAAAGAAAAAAACTCATGGAAGGTCTAGTTTTTATCAATTGTGTGCCTGTCACAATTTTGATGAAACAAAGTTGTTATTTCTTTTTATTAGACATGTTACAAGGGTGTTTTTGATGTATTGATGTTTTAATTTTTCAAAAAAAAATTCTGCTTATTAAAAAATATGAAACTTTTATATGTCTTTGTCTATTGTATTGAAACTTTCAACTAGTAGGTACATGATGCATAATGTTATATTAAAACAAAACTGTTCAGGCAAGTTGAAAATTCTCAAATTGTTTCAATTTGACGGTCATTTTTTTTTAATTCACCCATGACATTGTTTGTCTACTTTCTCAGCCTTTTATTTAGTTCTGTGCACATTTTAATGCATTTTTTGACTTTCCTCCGGTGAAAGGTTCATTTATAATGTATTCTTGTAGAATTCCCAAGAGCTGGGAGTACATCTTAGGCTATGCAAGGTCAAATACGTAGTAGACAGCAAGCAATACCATCAGTCCATCCAACAGTGTCTCTGCTTGTGCATATATTTGTACCTCATCATCCACCACCATTGTTTCTTCATACATTTGCGGGTCACCAGAGAGGTACAACATTAGGTGAGGGGGATCTTCTTCTTTGGTTAGAGCACTGGCGTCTTTCTGATCATCAGTTAAATCCTAAAAATAAAATATCTATATGTGTATGTGTTTCACGTAGAATAAAAATCATACACGTAAAATTGAAAGAACCCTATGTGTGTGCACGTAAAGAACCCGTTGCGAACACTGTATAAAAATTACCTTTTGCTTACAATTCACTTCAAAGTAAAAAAAAATGTATGTACAATAGAGTTGTTCTGATAAGTTAATTTCGGCAATATTATCCAATCAGAGTGTTCCTTTCATGGTTTAAGTGACGTGATATGATTTATAGATCGCCCAATTCTATTGGCTCCTTATTTTTTAATTGCCCAATCAGAAGAACTGTTAAAACCCGTAATATTTTCAAAAAACAGCATGGTGCACGACCTTGAGCAGAGAAAATGCAGTTCATTTTCTTTGTACCCCCAAGTGAAGAGTTAGTGGGTACATTGCACCCCCAACAATGAAGGAAAAAGGGTACATGTACCCCCAGATGAAAAACTTGTTGGCATGCTGACTAATATTATGAATTAAGTTTCAGTCCATCTGATAATAATGCATGTGTCTGTGTATGACAGGGAAATTTTTCCATGGACTTTTAAGAAGTTTAATTAATTTTTTTATTTTCAGTAATATTCAAAGATATAATCCATTTCTTATATAAGAAGGGACCCGGGTGGCTCAATGAGTTAGGTTGCTGGATCTAACAACACATAGAAGCCTATCACCAATACGGCGTGGGTTCGCGCCCTGCTTTGTAAATTACAACTAGAGATCACATGAGCCTGTATCGCTCACCTGACATAACTAAGTCCTCTTAAGAATGTCTGCATGCCGAATACATCTAAGTTACTATTCAAATCCCATAGGGTTCTATGTTAAAACTATGTCTGCTCATGGCAGCCATCTTGGATGGAGGTAGTAGTCACCAGACACAATTTTAAAAGTATACTACCCAAGGACCATCCATGCCATATTTGCTTTAAATTGGCCGACTGGTTTCAGAGGGAAGACTTTTAAACAATTTTCCCATAGGAAACTATGTCCGCTGACATGGAAGTCGGGCTCACAGGACATAATTTTGAAAGTTGACAGCCAAAGGACCATTCATGCCATGTTTGCTTTAAATTGACTTGCTGGTTTCAGAGGAGAAGACTTTTAAACATTTTTTCCATAGGTCCTATGTTAAAACTAAGTCGAGTCATGGTGGCCATCTTGAATTTCCGATCAGTAAACGATTCACAAGTTTAGTACAGGATCACCCAATGATGATTCCTGTAAAGGCACAATTCAATTGGCTTAGTGGTTTCTAACAAGAAGATTTTTAAAATTTCGACCAATCAGAACACATTATGGGCCCTGGCAGCCATGTTGGATTTCCGATCAGCACCAAAAACAAAAATCTTGTATATGACCATCTAATGAATAATTCTGCCAAGTTTGGTTCAAATCTGTTTCGTGGTTTCAGAAAAAAAAAGATGAAAATGTGAAATTCTCATAGGGTCCAATGTTAAACTAAGTCGAGTCATGGCGGCCATCTTGAATTTCCGATCAGCAAACGAATCACAAGTTTAGTACAGGATCACCCAATGATCATTCCTGTAAAGTCATAATTCAATTGGTTTAGTGGTTTCTAGCAATAAGATTTTTAAAATTTCGACCAATCAGAACACATTATGAGCCCTGGCAGCCATGTTGGATTTCCGATGAACGCCAAAAACAAAAATCTTGCATATGACCATCTAAAGAACATTTCTGCCAAGATTGGTTCAAATCTGTTGCGTGGTTTCAGAAAAAAAGATGAAAATGTGAAATTCCCATAGGGTCCAATGTTAAACTAAGTCGAGTCATGGCGGCCATCTTGGATATGCGATCGGCACAAAAATAACAAATTTAGTAGAGGACCATCCAGTCATCATTTCTGTAATGTTACAATTCCATCGGCTAAGTAGTTTCTGACAAGAAGATTTTCAAAGTTTCAACCAATCAGAACACATTATTGGCCCTGGCAGCCATGTTGGATCTCCGATCAGCACCAACATAACAAATTTAGTAGAGAACCTCCCAATGAACATTTCTGCAAAATTTGGTCCAAATCAGTTCAGTGGTTTCATTTTAACTGTATTATACTAAAGTTTACTTTATGTCAATATTTAAATAGAGTTATCTCTTTCCACAGATTAAATTGGAGTTATCTTTCTTTCCACAGAAAACAGATTTAGAAGATCTTTGAAGGTATTTTCCATAGGGTCAAATGTTAAACTTTCTCCCCCAGTGACGGCCATTTTGGACTTCAGATCAGCACCAAAAACATAATTTTGGTAGAGGACCATCCAAGGAACATTTCTGCAAGAGATCATTTTTACTGACATTGTGGCTTCTGAGAAGAAGATTTTTGAAGGTATTTATCATACGTCCAATGTTAAACTTCATCCTGCTGTGGCGGCCATCTTGGATTTTGGATATGCACCAAAAACATAATTTTGGTAGAGGACCACCCAATGATCCTTCACACCATAAAACAATTCCATTGGCTGTGTAGTTTCTGACAAGAAGATCTTTGAAAATTGAGCCAATGAAAACACATTATTGGCCCTGCCCGCCATGCTGAATTCCTGATCGAAACAAAAAACATAAATTTTATAGAAGACCTCCTGATACACATTCCTGCCAAGTTTGATTCCATTTGGCTCAGTGGTTTCTGAGGAGAAGATTGAAATGTGAAAAGCTAACGACGGACGACGGACGACGACGACGACGGACGCCAAGTGATGGTAATAGCTCACATGACCCTTTGGGTCAGGTGAGCTAAAAAAGGGTGCACTCGATTCGCAGCCGCAAGTGATAAAGTTTACCAGTTGCTTGCCCATGATCGGTGGTTCTCTCCGGGTATTCCGGCTTCCTCCACCACTAAAACTGGTCGCCATGATATAGCTGAAATATTGTTGAAAGTGGCGTTAAACACCAAAAATCAATCAATCAAATTAATTTTATATAAGAAACAAGAGCACCGTCCACGGGTACTGTATGCTCGACTTTTTCATATCTGATATTAAACTGCAAGCAATTTACAAAGTTATACATACTTCTAACTTTTCAACAGATTGGGGTCAACAGTTACTACAAGTGTATTGAGTTACAAGTTAATAGCCTTGAGAGTTATTGAGAAATTTTAATTACACTAAAAAAATATCCCAAATTTCTATGTACTATGTCGGAACAAGGACAAATAACTCTAGAAATACAAATCACAGGGTCACCTGCCTTGTTGTAATGGATTCCCCATTTGATAGCAAGTGCCTATCATAATTATTGAGAAATTGTACTTTTTAGCTCATTCTAAGTCAAAAATGGGGAATAACTCAAATAAAATTATAGATGGAGTTTTCTCACCCCTTGGATAAAGTAGTCCATTAATTTAGGTGAAAAAGATTTTTCTATCTTACCCTGGCTCCAGGGTAAGACAAGCTACACGCCGTTTTTCCCGCAAAATTGTTTTCCATTGTTGAATTAAATTGTCGATTTACAGTGTCTTGGCAGTATTTTAAATGTATTTCACAATAAAATACAATACAATGTATTTTATAAATATATTATATAAATGCTACTACAACCGCGATAAATGCCTGTAAAAACGTTGTTTGACGTTGGTGAAAAAGGAGGTAATTTTTTTTATTTACGTTAGATACGTTAGTTACCGAACAAGGGAGAGCACTCTATATATTTTCTCAACGTAAACAAATATTGACACGATAGAAAGAGATGAGAAAAAGGGGCAAACATCGTAAAAGATGTAAGATTTTGTTATTGTAGAATCTATCACAAGTTTGTTAACTTTATTATATTGAACCTCTTTAATGCTGTAAAATGAAAATCTTGTTTTATTTTATTACGTGGCATTTTGGTCATGTGATACGGTTCGCAAATTAATGCGCAAAAACTACACAA
>MJUT01062183.1:18024-34017 GCA_002080005.1 Gigantidas platifrons | reverse complement strand
CTCATAACTGAACTTTTCTTCTCACTTAATTATCAAGAATTTAGCAATCTGACGTCATTATAACGTCATATTAGTAGTTTACGTGATATGAAATATATCGGTTTTAAACATCAAAGGGAAAATAAACAAAATAGCGATAATATAAAATACCTTTTTTTTACTACATAAATTATGTAACTCTGGAACAGCCAAAGTGAAAATCGTCAAAATCAAAAGGTTACCTACAACCAACAACATTTTAAAATTTCAAAAGGATCTGTGAAAGCAAACTTGAGTTATTGTACAACATGTTAAAAAATACCCTACACAAATGTATTTTTCACTATACAGGTTTACGACATGTTAACATGGGCGGACGGACAATCCCATATCATAATATTTCCGTCAAAAACTGCAGATAGAGATTTTTAACATAGTCCTCTCTACAATTTATATGGTCCATTCCAAATAATATAAACCTAGAAATACTCAGTTAAAAAGGGATATTTATTAATGACATACATGTCATCACCAACAGTGTGTGGCCATAATGGCCATTTAAATGTCATTTGTGATTGTGCAATAACACTTTTAACTACTTGAATTTGAATCTTGTATGACAACAACTTTGGTATAAAGCAGTCTGTTTCAAGTTTTTCTACTACAAAGAATTTTCTATCATTATATATGAACAGACCTCTACATATTGCAAATTTTGGCACCCAGTCTAACCTCATGTAACAAAATACAACAATTTTTGTATTGAAGACCATGAATTTCAAACTATTCTGTTGTGTAAGCAACTGTCATGTCATCAACAACATTATCCTCTCTACAAACTGTACCAAAAGATTCACAAAATTATTGCTCAACACCTTCCTTTACTATCTCCTTTGAATAAAACATTTGGATTTTTAGATCCGTCAGTCATAGTCTGTTTATGACACATGTACATCTGATGTGTTTTTGCCATTGAAAGTGGAAGATTCTTGAAACACTTCCATTTTTTAGTTTAAAAAAACATGTTTACCTTCAAATCTCATACACCAGAGATGACGTAGGGGACCAAAGTTCTACATGTGTCGCACTAAATGGATACAGTAGTGCATTTTTGGAGTAACATTAGATTTTGGATATAATCTAACGAACTCAGTATGATGTGTTATGATCAATTGACAAAGCATACCAGCAGTACTCTCATCACTGATAGGACTAGTGGAGATCAGTGTAATTTGGACAAGTCTTATAAAATGAAACCATTTTTGATCATTGCAGCAGCTGTTTGTCTGAAAGGTGATACTTCTAATACATGTACCTGTTTTCTTTCTATTGATTCTTGCTTGTTTTTTACCTGCAGGTATGAATATGCAAAAGTATTTAGCTGGTGATTTAACCATGCTAAGGTAAATTTCTTTTGGTTAAATATCAAATGAAAAAGAATTACTTGAAGTTGAAATCGAACAATACCTTCCAATAAATATGCATTGGGTCATGAACTAAGCCCAAACACAAATCACAATCTGTAAGATCAAACAAAACTGAACGTCCTGTTATCCCCCAAACCTTACTAAAATGTTGACGGCCATTTTTATCAAGACTAGCTAGTGTTTCACATCTTTGTTTATGAAGGGAATAATGCCTTAAATGTAAAATTTCTTTCTTTAAAAAATTGTTTGAGATCACCTGATGAGACATTGCATGTTCTACAGATTTTATATGAGAAGGAAACTCCTCACCAGTTTGATGCAGGAGTATCTGCTGGCACATAAACAAGTAATCCTTCGATTTTATGCATTGAGCCATGAAGGAACCTCTCAATACCACCTGGTGACAACTCATTCATGGTTTCAACAAAATCTCTCAGTAAAACGTTTTGGACCAAATTGTTTTATGCCTGTAATTTTTGCAAAATTTGCAATTGCAAGTAACTGTATGGCATGGAGTTGTGACCTGAATTCTGGGGGAATATTACACAGAGTAAAGCAGAATACAGTTATCAGTGGCGGAACCAGAGGGGGCGGAGGGGACGTTCGCCCCCCCCCCCTCCCCTAAAAAAACAAAAACAAAAACAAACAAAGGGAGAGAGAGAGAGAGGCGGTCTTCCGTTCTTCTATTCAGCATATCAGCTATTATCAGCATTCACTCATTAGCCTGTTGAATGTATTAAATCATTATAAATTTTTACCCGTTGCATTGCCCTTTTAGCTGATCTAATTACTTTTGAAGCAGTCGACGATTTATCAGAAAATCATCTTGAAGTCATTTTTGACTGACGTTAATAAATTATGATGTTATTATTTATTAAAGCGGCATTATCTGCCAAATCGTAAATTTTTGCTACCCATAAAAACTATCAGATATGATTGATGCCTTAATAAAACGTGTTTCTGTAACTTATAAATGTTATGAAATGTACACGCATCGGGAAAAAAATATGCAACTGCTCGTGTTTTGAGATCAATCAAGAAATGGACGCCATCTTATTAATTATCGACATTGTTTACGGAGTTTGTCGAATCGTCATTAAATCAGTACAACAATGCACTTATTTTTTGTGAATCTGCTTTTATTCGGTGTTAATTACGGACAAAGAACCATGCAAGCTGGCAGTTAATAAGCGACAAAATAAAAATTATTCGTTTTTACCTGTCACTAGTAAGGTCAATTGCATACGGAAAAAGCGAGGTCAAATTATTTGCTTGCAAGCAAATAAGTCATCGATGGTAATTTTCGTTCTCAAAACGCGGAAAGTGGTTTGATAAGCTGTTTAATGTGAAATATTTACTCTTATTTCTTCATTTTAAAGCTATTTACCAATTTCCAAAGCAATTATTTTTTTTTGTCAACATCGTAGCTAATGCCCCTTTAAATTCCTTTCCGATAATATTCGCTTCTTGTTGTTTTCTACTAATTTCTAATGGCATGTCATGGCATCATCAACAATATATATATAAAGCTACAGCAAATTCGCTTAGTGACCGACCATTTAACTTGCAAGGGGGGTGGGGGGGGGGGGGCCTATGGTTTCTTTTTTTCGCTCAGAAATTTTTTTTCGGACAACACGGGGAGTTAGAATATTTATTTTTTTGTTGAATCTTTTCCAGAATTTAACATTAGGTTATATGACAAAAACTTTTTTTTCCTCCACCAAAATCAGAATATTTTTTCAGCAACATTGGGAATCAGAATATTTTTTTTTAGAAAAAAAACCCATAGCCCCCTTGGAAGTTAAATGGTCCGTCCCTTAGATAGATTTTTATCTAAGAAAAGAAGAAGGTGTTTATTTTACTACACATATCAATTTGTATTCATAAAATGAACCCCTGATAACCAACCTTAGATCGATTTTATAATATGACATAATATTGTAGAGGTGATGTGGGATCAGATTCAATTATCCTGTTTTGATAAATTTATTATTGTGACATCAAATTTTTTTTATAACGCATAAAAATCATCTGATTATTTTTGGCATCATATATCACAATAGCAGTTAAATTCAATTTTAGTAAAACGGTGAGACAAATAATTGGGTATTCTAACAACAGAAAACAAAGTGATATTATAATCCCTTAGACATAAATTTTATCAAAATCCATCCATTCTACAAACACTTCAAGACAAATTACCCCATTTTCAACAGAGAAACATGGGAAAATTGGCTAATATAGCACGACGGGTATTCGGAAACTCAGCTAGTCATTTTGAACGTTTTTATTGGTCAAATATGAATTTTTGGACACTACAGACCGCGGAGCATGCTATTCCGTGTTCCGTTGCCGTCATGCTCCACAGTCTGTAGTGTCCAAAAATTCAAAATTGGCCAATGAAAACGTTCAAAATAACTAGCTTGCACCGAGTTCAAAGTGTCCGCACCTCTTCCAAGTATACGAGTATCCGGCGTGATAAGGAAATCAGGGGAGTCACAGCTCCAGATATATAATTTCAAGTGACATCTCCCTTTAATTTACACTCACTGCTTAGAAACTATTTGAAACTTTTTGGAGAAGATTCATGCGTTTTAATACACTTCATCACATTCACAAAATGCTTCAAAATTGTTGACGGAAAAGCTTCCTAAATACTCCCCCCCTACCAGGGCCCTGCCCTGGACCCGCTGGAGACCTTAAGCAGTCCCCAGACTAGATACGAACGTAACCCTCATTCCGCTTGTGCTCCATTTAGGGTTACGATTCGGTCCCATTCAACGTATGGGAGCAGCACCCGGAGTTATTCACACCGGGAGGTTTTTTGTCCTAATTCCGTTGTAAGTGGTAGGAAAAAGTAACGGGATTGAAAGATAAATATATTTAGGTAAACCTTGAGGTGTTAAATAAACGCTGCATCAATCCATGGTAGACTTATATCCATCTGAAAATTTGAATGCATGAAATCTTCTTGCTGTCCGACATTTTGATTACAAGTTGCTATTTCACGTGCACTTGCCTCGTTTTGGCAATATCTTTATTAGGATCGATTCGTAGTAAACGTTTTCCATATTTGGCATTGAGATCCATATATGGATAGGCTCCGCCCATCACGAGAGTCTACATAAGGTTTTATGGCGGACAGGTAACAATTTTCAAATACGAAACGGCTCTTGAAGATAGAAACACTTATTTCATATCACCATTACTTAGAAATTGTTGAGATATAATAAGTTATGACCAGATATGCAAAAAGAAAGCTGAAATATTCCCGGAACGAAATTTTTAATTTGCTCCCATACGTTGAATGAGATTGATTCGTAACCCTAAATGGAGCACAAGCGGAATGAGGGTTACGTTATCGTATCTATCCCCAGACTCCTCGCCGACTTTCGTCCCCCCTAACACAAAATCCTGGATCCGCCCCTGGTTATTTTGTGCTTTTTTACATGTGCACATATCATCTGTATAAATAACTATTTGTAATGCTTTATGGTTTCTCTGGAGTAATGGATGCTCTGTTGCACACTTTCCATCACAGAAATCATGATTTATGGCATCATTACTTCTGTGGGAATTCTGAACATACTTTTATTTGCACATAATTTAAACATAACAAATAAAAATTGACGTTGGTTTTCCTATATATTTCAACTAAAAATAAATCCTAAAAATTAACAATCCTGTTTATATTATGTACAAATAAAAACTACTCGTATAAACATAATGAGCAAATAAACAATCAAAATATAAACAATTCTGAATGTTTTGGTGTGAAATTTGCTAAAATCTATCCAGAAATAACTTCACAATAATTTTTTTGAAAAAATATGGTTTTGGTTGATTATCCTCGTGTTATGGGTTTTCGACGTATTATCGATTTTCCGATCTGGCGATTGACAGTGTTAACCCTTATTTCATATGACGATTGGAATTATCAAAGAATGGCTAGTTAAATATTTCTTTGTACATAAGATTGTTTGAAAAGCGATTCTTGAATTTTAATATACTCTCGATTATCTGGCAACGTCTGCTGTCAGTAAAATGGCGTCATATGTTTTCGTATAAAGTAAAAAACAGGGCCGATATACGGGATGTAAACGAAATTAAAATCCGGAAATGGCTGGTTTTAATATTTTATGGTTCTGGCCATCTATAAATCATACTACATCTAAATAAAATAACAGAATGTTTGAAAATGACCACTTTTAAAATTGTGTTAATTTTTGTTGTTTTTTTTAGTGCTGAAACCAAAATACACTGCTGTTGACATGCATTTTATATAAGAAACCAGCACATTTCAGTTAGCTCTTTTGTTTACAAGTACGATCAGTGACACCATGACAATCATATGACAGATAGAGCGGGTGTCTGAGATGCAGACGACATAGTTCAATTTTACATAGCCCTTCAGGATTTTTTTCCAGCTACTTTTTAAATGAAGTAATTTTTTGGCATTACAAAAAGGGAAGCAGGTCAAATCGGCCCCGAACAAAATCGGCCCCAAGTTAAATCGGCCCCAGTCAAATCGGCCCCAAGTCAAATCGGCACCAGATCAAATCATTGTATTATTATGTTTTTTTATTTAATTTTATAATATGTATTGTTAATTCTTTTCAAAATTGATACTATAGTTTAGCATTTGATGAGTGTTTCATTAAACTAGAGGCTCACATGAGTCTGTATCGCTCACCTGACATAAAATAAGTCCTCTTAAGAATGTCTGCATGCCGAATACATCTAAGTTACTTTTCAAATCCCATAGGGTTCTATGTTAAAACTATGTCAGCTCATGGCAGCCATCTTGGATGGAGGTAGTAGTCACCGGACACAATTTTAAAAGTATACTACCCAAGGACCATCCATGCCATATTTGCTTTAAATTGGCTGACTGGTTTCAGAGGGAAGACTTTTAAACAATTTTCCCATAGGGTCCTATGTTAAAACTATGTCCGCTGACTGCGGCAATCTTGGATGGAGGTCGGGCTCACAGGACATAATTTTGAAAGTTGAACATTCATGGCATGTTTGCTCTAAATTGACTTGCTGGTTTCAGAGGAGAAGACTTTTAAATTTTTTTCCATAGGTCCTATGTTAAAACTAAGTCGAGTCATGGTGGCCATCTTGAATATCCGATCAGCAAACGATTCACAAGTTTAGTACAGGATCACCCAATGATCATTCCTGTAAAGTCACAATTCAATTGGCTTTGTGGTTTCTAACAATAAGATTTTTTTAAATTTCGACCAATCAGAACACATTATGAGCCCTGGCAACCATGTTCGATTTCCGATCAGCGCCAAAAACATAAATCTTGTATATGACTATCTAATGAACATTTCTGCTAAGATTGGTTCAAATCTGTTTCGTGGTTTCAGAAAAAAAGATGTAAATGTGAAATTCCCATAGGGTCCATGTTAAACTAAGTCGAGTCATGGTGGCCATCTTGAATTTCCGAACAGCAAACGATTCACAAGTTTAGTACAGGATCACCCAATGATCCTTCCTGTAAAGTCACAATTCAATTGGCTTAGTGGTTTCTAACAATAAGATTTTTAAAATTTCGACCAATCAGAACACATTATGAGCCCTGGCAACCATGTTGGATTTCCGATCAACGCCAAAAACAAAAATCTTGTATATGACTATCTAATGAACATTTCTGCCAAGATTGGTTCAAATCTGTTTCGTGGTTTCAGAAAAAAAGATGAAAATGTGAAATTCACATAGGGTCCAATGTTAAACTAAGTCGAGTCATGGCGGCCATCTTGGATATGCGATCGGAACAAAAATAACAATTTTAGTAGGGAACCATCCAGTCATCATTTCTGTAATGTTACAATTCCATCGGCCTAGTAGTTTCTGACAAGAAGATTTTCAAAGTTTCAACCAATCAGAAAACATTATTGGCCCTGGTGGCCATGTTGGATTTCCGATCTGCACCAAAATAAGAAATTTAGTAGAGGACCTCCCAATGAACAGTTCTGCCAAATTTGGTCCAAATCAGTTTAGTGGTTTCAAAGAAGAAAGTAAGAAAAGTTTACAGACGCGGACGACGACGACGACGACGGACGCAAAGTGATGACAAAAGCTCACATGACCCTTTGGGTCAGGTGAGCTAAAAAGTGGTTATTTGTGCACTTGTACAGCATTTTAGTCATTTCATGCACTTTTGCATTGCTACAAACAAACAAAAAACAACCTTTTTACTGTTCTTGTGTGTTTTTTTTTGTAAATTTTGCCAGTTGCTTTAACAGCACATATCACGTCATATCAGCGTTTTTCAATAGTTTGTAAAAAATTGATAGCCATTTTTTATTTATTTATTTATTTTTATTCTATTTCTAGTTTACAGCCTCAAAGTTTTATTTCTAAAAGCATAAGTAGGTCGTAATTTTTACCTTTCTAGTTACATTATGACTTGTTGGCGAGGATGATCAAAATAGCGACATTTTCGGTATTTTCAAAATAGCGACATATCAAAACAGCGATAAAAGATATATCAAAACAGCGACCTTTACCTATATTTAATAATACTTTAATAATATATAAAATGGCTCATAACTTTATGCAGCCATTTCCGCCATGTATACCACCCAATCAGCACAAAATAAGGGAATTTTGTAGAGGGTCTCCTAGTCATCATTCCTATAAAGTAGTTTCAGTAGTTTCAGAGGAGAAGATGAACATGTGGAAAGTTACTGAAGGATGACGATGACGACGACGGCAACGGTGGGACAGGTGAGCTGAAATATCTATTGTCCCCTACTCACCAACGGGGAGGTGGAAGTAGGATGTTGATAGTTTTTTTACGCATAATAACACAGGGGCTTGAATCGCTTTCATAGAGGTCACGCGGCCTATATACCCTATATACTAACAAGGGATGTAACGACCAACGTAGCCAAGCCACTACCAGTTCTGTTTCAGGCTTGAAAAAAATATTAAAAAATCACACATTCAAACAATCTTTGTTGACATTCGCTAGCATATTGACATAATTTTTCACAACTGCTTCACTCTAGAAGTCAGAGCACCCCTGCAAACTTGAAACTTTGCTCTAAAATAGGTCACCAACGTTTTGCTATGGACACAGTCAACGGTAAAACTCCAAGAGTAAAGAGCACAACTGCGGACAATATCCGCATAAATCCTGACTGTCGTAAATACCTATGAACGCCTTCGACTCAACTATTACCAGAACAGTTCACATAGTGCAGACGTAAAGCAGTAACTCACGTTTGAAAACACGCGTGAAGAAAAACCTTTTCATATAATTCATTTTATCTGTTATTTGTCAGCAAAATATCTACCCCACTCTCCCCCTTTAACCAATTAATCCCATCCCACATAAAATTAAACACTTGTTCTTTTACTGATGAAAATTTATTCGGATTTTTCTGAGATGTATTTATCATCTATCAATCACGAAGACGAATAAATATCCCTGTTATATATTCATATTAATATAACAGAAGAATGTACACAAGTTTATGTATTGCCAGAGTGTTCGATGATCATCGAAGTTGCCAGAAATTAATAAATTATATTACTAATATAAGGCAAAATCAAAACGATATCATTGGATCCAGAAACTTCCAGTCCTAAAGCTACTGTTCATACAAAACTTTTGTAAGCGGAGACTGTAGATATCTAGAAGAAAATCCCGTATTGCATTTTTTTTTAAATAAAAAATAATAATAATAAAGAGAAGAATTTTTACCAAGTTTGCTAGTATAGTCTTTTCGATTGTCGATCGTTCCCAATTTGAAATATAAAATTAAAAGAATTAACCAGATTTGTTTTCGATTGTTTTCACTTACGATAAAAGATAAGACTAATATGTTCTTACACGAGTCTTTATTGAAGATCTGGGATTTCTTCCACGAGTGTGAAAAGACGTAGAATTTCTCACACGAGTGGAAGAAATCCCATATCTTCAATATAGAGACGAGTGTAAGAACCTATTTCTTCCGTTTCCAACAATGTTTACATTTCGGCCCCGAAACTATAGCTAGATCATCACGTGCTAGAAGAGAAATTTGCATAATTGTGATACGTTTATGTAAAGTTTGTGAGTGCATCGTTGTATCGTGTACACATGCATGAACTCCTGAAAGGAATCGTTTAATCCTTATAATTCTTCAATGCAATACTGAACATAAAGAATATATTCTTGCATATTCCTGGTCTAAAAATCACACAAATTAAAATTCCACGAAATGTTGTTGACGACGTTGGCACATTAACAACATGACGTCATATGAAGACTTCCAGCTTAAAACGTAAAGATCACACGTCATTAGGCTTGGTGTACGCTTCAATTTTGGTAAAATTTAACTAAAAGATGTTTGCAAGGTAGGCATTTTAATTATTTTTGTGTATTGTTGTAAATATGGCTTTCAATCTGACACTATCGATATACATTATAAAGTATACTACTTTCTTGTATTGCGTCATTGAAACATTCTGATTGGTCAATTCATCCAGGTAAGACAAGGTCACGCGCAGCTGTCTTTATGGCTTGTCTTGCCTAGAAAACGCATTAAAACGGCAGAAAACTATTTCTCTTAAGATCAAAATTTTACACTTACGAGAGGTTAGTTTTACACGTAAAATTAGGACTATTTTTTACACTTAAGATTATCGTAAGTATTTTTGTGAAACTCTTTTTAATTTTAGTTTTACACTTTTTTTTTGCAATTTTTTATCGAAAGAATTTTTGTGAAAAGAGCCGCAGGTCTTTATCTTGCTATCCAATTTTATTAAGGGAACAATACGAACAGAAATACTAAAATATGTTGCTTTCAACAGGAGCCAGTATTGTCAATATTAAAAAAAAATTAAAATTACACTTTAAAGATTTTTCTCCTACATTCCTTAATCCTTATTAGCAAAATCTTTGATTAAATCGTCTGGTTTTAAAGCTGGATTTAACCGTATCGATGTAATGGTTAGCGTGCTCGCATCGAGTGCGGTAGATCGTGAGCTCGAGTCACGGTCGTATCACACCAAAGACTATAAAATTGGTATTTGTTGCTTCTCCTCTAAGCACGCAGCATTAAGGAGAAAGGACAAAGACTGGTTGGCTCGGAATCAGAATAATGTGTCCGAGTGGAGCGACATGTCTACCCGCGGACTGTTGTTTCAGTGCGGTAGCACTATAAAAAAAATCCAACTCAGTGTAAGCGGACCTCATCATCCTCTCATTGAAAATTAACTTGAACTCAGCATAATATAGTTGAACAATTACTGAATTGACGTAAAACAACAATCAATCAATACATCTGGAAAGTTAATTTGGCGCAACAGATCTGCTGCAATCATGAGCAGAGATATGAATTCCAGCCTATCTTGTCTCATCGTTGTTCTGTTTGGATTATTTATACGCTTCATATGAGAGAATGAACGTTCAGTTTTGCAGTTTGTGACCATTAATGTTAAAATATGCGCAAGCTAATCTCTACGTTTGGAAAACGCACTCAATGTTGTCTGATACAATTACTTTATTCAGCATGACTGTATCTAGCTTTTTCAGCTTTTGTTGCACTACACTTATGTCGAATGTATGAGTGAAATTGTTGAAGCTCAGTAGATGAATTACTGTTCAAGTCATCCAGATAAACATCAATTAGATTTTGACAACTCTCGGAGTACCTTTATTTTTATACTAGGTTCCGTGAATGAGAAAGTTGTCTTTTCTGGCACATCAATTAGGTAATTGTTCGGTGTGTTTCTTAGCCTATTATCTGGCTGATAAAATAAATTGCCTTGTGGCCGGCCGGATTTTTGTGTTGTCCCCCCCTCTTTTTTCCCATTCATGCTCTAAGCTCGTGCTTATTTTGCCTAAGGCTTAATCCAGGTCTGATTTCCATTCCCGATCACGGCGAACTGTATTCGATATATTAATATGTGATAAAGTTTGTCAGTGACTTGTGATACGTCTATGGTTTTCAGGGGCGTAGCTAGACAAAAATGAAGTATACGCAAAATGTCGGCGAGGGGTCTGGGGGCCGCTGAAGGCCCCCAGTGGGTTCAGGGCAAAGCCCTGGTAGGGGGTCCAGGGGGCAAAGCCCCCTGGAAGCTAGTTGATTTTAACAGATCTAACGACAAAGGAACCAGTTTTTGAGTGCCTAAAGTATACTGACATAGAGCCGTGTATATTGATGTTTGCACTGGTACAAGTACATGTATTTTACCGTGCTTTTTTCGCGAGGTGTAGATTTTCACTGGATTAAAACCATAGGGTGGAAGGGTTTTCGGTTCATTTTAAAATTGTGCTTATTTGTTGTTGTTTTAGTTTTGAGAGGGCATTTTATCTCTCTGCCGTAACATTTCTCTTCTATTTCCAACATCTGTGCCTTACGGAAAATTCGTATATTATATTGGAGCTGGTTGTAGAAAATATTATGGAAGGACGACGAGAAATAATAACTCTACCAATAGCTGAAAGTCAATGCAAAAATCTCCAGAGATCTACAGAGAACTTTTATCCATAACGACAAAAAATATGTTCTTAATTTCACATTACACATTCCTTTTATTGAAAAAAGCTAAAACAAAAAAGGTACGATTGACGGTCGAATGGATGGGCCAGAAATAAATATGTTCACCAGTAAATTTGGCATGATTTTTTCATAAAAACTAAGACCGTGGACATATTTAAGTGTATTAATGTACATCTTTTTACTGGAATATAAGGGCCCACTTTCTCTCTTTTTTTCTGCTGAATAAATCCAGGACTTGATCAGTTTGTATTTTGACACAGTAAGAAAAGTGAAAATACCAAAGTGCCAAAAAGGAGGATGAACAAAGAGGGGAAATCCATGGACGAAAACAAGTCCGAAAACACACAGACTGACACAATGACAAACACCAAGCAAGACAAAAGTAAAAATATATACAGAACGAACCCCATCAATTTCGCTACAGAAGTAAGTTAACCGCAGGGTACCTATACTAATTGTAGGTATAGAATATATGGAATGCATAAGAAGAAATACTTACTTTTAATACTTATATCGTAACGTCTAAGGAATGATTTACATTTTTGAGCATTTCACAAAATGCTCAAAAATAGAAATCATTCATTACAGATCAATTTTCCATTACAATTTCGTACTTTAGTTACACAATTTACGTAATTATACCTGGTAGGGAAGTTGTATAGGTGCACTTTTTCCCAGCTCTCTGTTAGAGCTCTATATTTATCCCCATCACTCAAATTAGACGACTCAGCTGCCAAAACATCTGGATACGGCGGTGAAAACAAATATGGTGAGGATGCTATATTTTAAACTTAGTGCACTTAAAACTTTCAGAAAGTAAAGCAAAGAACGTACAGGGATGACTACGAAATTCCGGTGCGTAGTTCATATTTTCATATCTTGTAATCTAGTTCAAAGAGCATCGAAACATAAACTGAACCTATCCACACTTTAAAACTTTTATTTCATTGTAAAAAACACGCTTTTCGTTCTTGGCTGATTTTTCAATGTGTACGCAACTGCGTTTTTGCGTATAGGGAGCTACGCCCCTGGTTTTCTCCGGGTGCTCCAATTTCCCCCACTAATAAAATTGACCGCCACGATATAATTGAAATATTGCGGAAAGTTGCATTAAAGGCCATAACCATATACTCCATTCTTTAGAGAGGTTAATTTCACTGTATGTTGAACCATCTAAAGAGAGATAACTCGGGTTTATTTCATCAACAGTAGTTTTTTTATAGGAATTTGACAATTTCGCTGTTATTACAAAATCAAATCTCGTTTGAGTTAGATAATATATCGAATTCTGATTTTGATATGTTAATACATTTTATGTAATATCACTGTATTCATTCGTCACAAATAACAATTCCATTTTGTTTTTCCTCACGTAGTATTTCTTGCCTACACCACATTGAAACTTTGGGTGAGGGTGATGGTGTTTAACGTCACTTTTTTTTCGATGAGTTTATTCGGAATAATCCTCAGTACCCGAAGAAAACTACCGACCTGCCGCATGTCACTGAAAAAATTTATCACATAAGGTTGTATGAAGTATTCTTATGAAGAACATATTTATCTTTGTGTTGAAGTTATTGTTATGTAAGGGGCCCGGGTGACTCAATGAGTTAGGTTGTTGGATCTAAAAGCTCATACAAGCCTATCACCAATACGGCGTGGGTTCGCACCCAGCTTTGTAAATTACAAAAAAGTGTGCACTCGATTCGCAGCCGCAAGTGATAAAGTTTACCAGTTGCTTGCCCGGGGTCGGTAGTTCTCTCCGGGTACTCCAACTTCATCCACCACTAAAACTGGTCGCCATGATATAGCTGAAATATAGCTGAAAGGGGGGGGGGAGATAGGCCTACTAATTACGTACATGTAGTTAAACAAAATCCCCTGTAAAAACCAAATATTGTCAATTAGAATTTTGCATAACGTAATGCACAATTGATATTCTTACTTAATTAGTTTAAACATATTTTATTAAAAATAATTAATAAATATTGTACAATAAGATAAATTTCAATATGATATATAATACACATAATTAAAGTGAATCGAAAACCAGTTTAATTAGAAATATACATATATCCATCCGTATCTTAACATGGCAACAGCTGGCATATTTTTGTCCCCAATAATTTACGTGTTTTTTGCCAGCTGTATCAACAATTATTTCAATTTGGCAATTCCTGATGAAGATTTAAGGTTAAGAAAACATTATTTTGACTTCACAGGGATATTTTTTTATAATAAAAGTGAAATTAGTCAACTTTCGATATCTATTTATAAATCTACCCAAAGTCACCTTCAAAAAACATCTTTGTCGTTCTATTCCTTTTGTAAACGTACTAATCTATCTAATTTTAAAATAACTCCAAAGTCCACACTTTTGATTTTTATATTAATATGCGGGGACGTGCATCCTCATCCAGGACCATCTACAGCTGGACGCACTCCTAAATGTCCATGCAGCATATGTAAAAAAGGAATAATTAAAACTAGTAAAAGCATGCACTGTGAAATATGTAAATGCAAATCACATATAAAATGTGCGAAAATTTCACTTGATAAATATGAAGCATGGCTTTCCGGAACATCTAATTTTCAATATTTATGCGATTCATGCTCTCTATTATCACTTCCATTTAATCATTGCGAATCATTAAACTCATCTTTCGAATGTCCCGAACAAAATGATCCTACACAATTTGTTCAATTTCCATCAGTTGTTAAAGAGGACTGCTTTAAAATATTTAATGAAAAAGGTTTACATTTTCTACATCTGAATGCTAGATCTTTATTGCCAAAAATATCAGAATTAAAATTAATTGCTTTAAAATCTAAAGCGGCAATCATATCAATCAGTGAAACATGGTTAGATGACTCGGTTACAGACGCGGAAATTAATATTGAGAATAATAGTGTTGTACGCTTAGATGAGGTATGTAAGTGGACATAAATTGTGTCAAAACGGAATGCATAAAACAGTGACGTTTACGGGTGCGCATGCTCAGAGGTTACAAAGATGGCTGCGCTCAGCAAATATGTAAACTTAGACGACTAAGAAAGGACTTTCAACGATTAATACATTGTCTGACGGGTATTGCAATGCTTCAAAAGCTTCACCATGGATGATCCACCAAAAAAAGTGAGCCGCAAATTTGAACGTTTACAATCTGACCAAACAATTTGAGGCTGAAAAAAAGAAAAGTAGCCTAAAAAAAAAGATTTTCATGACATTCTAATAATGTGGCAAATAAGTAAACAAAACTATTTAACTAAAACACTGCAAGTAGCCAGGACAATTTTTGTCACGTAGAACAGATACATGCTATAAAACTGCAATTAGTATGGACAGTTTTTGTAACAGAACAGATACACATGTAATACTATATTTTTTCTATAACACTGCGAGCAGTATCGACAATTTTTGTCACATAGAACAGATACATGTAAAACTATAACACCCTGATGAGCCAGGAAAATTTTTGTCACACAGAACAGATACATGTTATACTGGAACACTGCAAATACCCCGGACAGTTTTGCCACACAGAACAAATACATGTAATACTATAGCACTGCGAGTAGCGAGGACAATTTTTGTCACATAGAACAGATACATGTAATACTATATAGCACTGCGAGTAGCGTGGACAATTTTTGTCACATAGAACAGATACATGTAATACTATAGCACTGCTAGTAGCGAGGACAATTTTTGTCACATAGAACAGATACATGCTATAAAACTGCAATTAGTATGGACAGTTTTTGTAACAGAACAGATACATTGTACATGTAATACTATATTTTTTCTATAACACTGCGAGCAGTATCGACAATTTTTGTCACATAGAACAGATACATGTAAAACTATAACACTCTGATGAGCCAGGAAAATTGTTGTCACACAGAACAGATACATGTTATACTGGAACACTGCAAATACCCCGGACAGTTTTGCCACACAGAACAAATACATGTAATACTATAGCACTGTGAGTAGCGAGGACAATTTTTGTCACATAGAACAGATACATGTAATACTATAGCACTGCGAGTAGCGAGGACAATTTTTGTCACATAGA
>MJUT01062158.1:41613-62475 GCA_002080005.1 Gigantidas platifrons | reverse complement strand
TACCCTGCAATTTTGAAGTAAATCTGATTACCCATCTTGGAGTTATTGCCCTTTTTTCATCAAATTTTTAAAATTTTAATACTTTTCGTCTTATATTTCAAAAACTATAAGAGATAGATGTTAAGTTTAAACTTCAAACATATTCAGCATGTCAAGATCTACTGCTGACTTTCACTGCTTTTGGTTACTTAAATAATCAAAGGGAAGCAACTCTATTACAAAATGTGAAGTAGCAAAAGCTAAATTTTGAGAACCATTGACATTGATGTTTTTTTTTACAGCAATATTGATAACTTACATTAAAGGGGGGGGGGGGGAACCCCTGCCCAAATTGTTTTGAAGAGGGGGTCTGCAATGACGAGGGCTACATTTGTTATTTTTTTTACCGGAGTTGCCAAGTTTTATTGACTGATGTTGTTATTATACCCAGGTGAGCTATACAGGCTCCTGGAAGCCTCTAGTTCCCCTGACCGTCCACTTGCCTCGGTCTCTCAGGTTTCGTCCTTATTGGCTCACCTCTCCTGGCATAAGGGCTTTTTGATACCCTTGTCGACTGTCGTCTAACTCTAGATCTTACTATGTTGGACTGCCGTACAGTTCTCCCCATATTTATTAGACTGAACAAAAACTACGCAACAATGATTTGGAACAAAAACACCTACAATATTTGTTTGCGTGAAAATCTACAGAACCACGAGGCTGCAACGGGGCCAAAATAAAACACAATCTGCATTTTTGTTTATTTATTATTTAGGGGCCCCGATGGAGCCTCAATGACAGACATGCCATAGCCTATGGCATATATTTTATATCACTGCACTTCCCTGATATGCAATATTTGTTTTTGCTGTTGTTGCAACAGAGCGATTTATTTTTCCATGCTTTACCATTAACCGTTTTGTTTTGTTCTACGCATTTGTCGACAAAGGGGGGACGGAACACGATTTCAAAAGTACTTCAAATCTATTTTTTTTAACATTCTGTAAACTCTCAAATCAAATGTTATCATACTTTGTAAAATTTAACTAATATAAAGTATCAATATAGTATTAACTTCTATGTGTGTAGGATAGTACACCATCGCTGTCGCAGACGACACCACGAGGCAACATAAATATTGTAAAAAAAATCTTTTAATTGAATCTCGGTTAGCTTCTCATGTTCATATAACCGATTTAAAAATAATTAACACCATCATGCTTATCCCTTAACCTCAAAATTTTGGAAATCTTATCAAAATGTTGACACAGACATTTTACCCAACCGCTCTGTTCGAGTTTCAAATTGAAAAGGTCAGAAGACGCCGATTTCATCTGTCACGTGTTTGTGCTTTGTTGCGTAGCACACTGAATGTGATATAATGCTTAAAGCGAGGTAACTCCAATTTAAATCACCAGCAATACTTCGATAAATACAGATTAATGCATGGGCATTTCCATATTGGCCTGGTTATCATCCCGAGACCCCCATATGGGTCGAGGGATGATAACCAGGCCAATATGGAAATGCCCGTGTATTAAACTATTTATTACACACTTCCGACATCTAGAAAAGAGACACCCATATTGGCCTGAGACGAAGTCGAGGCCCATATTGGCCCGGGTCAATATGGGCCTCGATATGGAAATGATCTTGTAGTAATCCAATAACCGGTTATTTCCCGGGGTGTGAAAATATGGACAGTTTACTTCCGGTCATATTGGTCATACAAAAATGCCTTTATTTTAACTGAGTATGTAATAAACTGATTTATCCTTTAGGCGGATAAATCGAATTATATTTTTGTATGGTGTGTTGTGTCGCGCATAAATGTAAAACTGTGTCAGTCAAAGGGATAGGAATGTTTCAATTTCCAAAAGATGACAAATGCCGCAAGTTATGGACAATAAGGATAAAAAAGAAGGACTTCGTTCAATCGAATAGCTCTGCTCAGTAGGCTTTGTGGAGAGCAAAAGGAATACGAAAAGAGGTAAGTTAATTGAACTTTGTGTTTCTATTTTATTTTGTTTTACGTGTTGTGAAAAAAACTGGATTTTTTTAAATATCACAATTCAAATACAAGTTGGTCGTATCATTTTTTAAGATAACGACGTTTTTGTTTTCGCACAGGTTGTGAAGATGTTTCATGCCAACCCTCCAGAGTTTACTAACTAATCCTAATAACCAATAATTTTAGTAGTTCATAGGATTAACATCTGCAATTTGTCAATACCTAACAATGTTTATTTGTATTTGTCATCTTTGACACTTTAAACAAAATTGTCTTTGTTAGTTTGCATCTTTTTATTTTGTTTTGGCTGTGTGTGTGTTTTCTTTTTTTAGGGGGAGGATGGATCAATTCAGTTTTGCAGTAATAGAATTATTTTTTCCCTATTCATTTTGTAGATTAAGTTGTACAACAGTAAAAAAGGAACAATTTAAAAAAAAATTCTTTACAATTTAATCCATTATCTAGTAAATTAATATCAAACATGATTTTTTGGTAACATAATTATTTTGAACAAATAGTAAAATATCTTAGTATAATTTTTACCCTGAAATTGATTTAATACTAAAAAAAAATTGCATAGACATAAGTACAAATGCATTTAATCATTTGTTCCATTTTTTCTCTTTTAAGAATTTGACAAAAATATTGGATAAGGCTAATAATGTTGAACCAAACTATACAGTTGACAGTACATGTATCCAGGAGGCTGAAAAGAAAAAATGTGAAGTGCAGCAAGATGGACTAGTGCCATATATTGGAATGCTGAAACGATACAATGCTTATACATACAAAAAGCACAGCAATTGTCTGAAATCTTTTGTGTGTGTTTGTGTATGCAGGAACTTAAATGATATACTGCAGTTTTTACTTCAATAATAACCAAGATGAGTGCAACATTAATATATTCAACAATTTTTATAAAGTAAATGTTCCATTATACAAATTGTATATGTACAAAAATGTATATAGATGTAACATGTTTTTTTTCCAGTATCTCCATCTTTTTATTTTTCTTATATAGCCTTCACCAGATGCAATTACGAACGGACACAATTACGAACGAAATAAAATTTATGTTCCCTAATTGTTCCTTCAAAACACGAATTAAAAAAAAATGCTTTCATAAATAGATACCCAGCTAAATTTTAGGAGAAAATTATTCATGCGCAGTTGTTGAATGTCGCAGACGACGGGTTTTCATATTTGTAAACAGAAAACGATCGACAATTGCACCTGGAATCTATCTCTAAAATTCGTTGAGGGACGCATATTTTGTTACCTTATTCCTGTAATTGGAAAGAATATGATCTCCTGATTCTATGCATATGTAGAACACAATGCAATTAAAACAAAAACCAGTCAATATAATACATTTTCCTTACCTTGATCTATCTCAAAATGTCAAAATCCGTGATGTACCTTATTCATTGAAGTGTCCAAGGAATTCCGAATGCAAACTGGCACACATTTATGGTGTGAATAAAGGAAAGTTTTTAAGTCATGTGTAGTATATACAAATGGATATGTGAACGTAAATGAATGAATGCTCTTTCAATTTTAACAGCTGTCATCAAATAATTTACACTAGAAAGTTTATTATTATGTCGTTCGAAATTGTGTCCGGATCTAGGTCACAGAGTGACTAAAACGGGGTCATGAAAATCTGTTTAAAACCCGTAACAATGCATTGAATAATATATGGGCTATGATTCAAAAGGAATATTGGTGTTTAATATGAAATATGAACATGTAATCAGCTTCATCAGTTTAGTCAAATTTATTATCAAATGTAAATATCATCTAAATTGTTCGTAATTGCGTCCGGTGAGACTAATTTTAGGAGAGTGTTTGAGTGATTGTTGTTTAACGACAACTCAGCAATTTTTTTTAGCTATATGACGGCAAGAACAAGTTAATTTTCGAAGAAATGATGATGAGGTCCGCCTTGTACTAGACCAAGTCCGAGGATAGACATGTCATCCCACTTGGACACATTATCCTGATTCTGAGCCAACCAGTCTTTGCCCTTTCTCCTAAATGCTGCTTGTTTGGCTGAGAATCAACAAATACCAATTTTATAGTCTTTGGTTTGACCCAATTGGGGCTCGAACCCACAGTTATCTGCACTTGAGAGTATGCTGACCATTACACCACCAATGCGGTTCATTTCATGAGAAGAAAGGATTTGGATGCCAATATGTATTTCAGACTGAAGTGTCAAATGCTGCAACACCAACAGTTTAACTACACTGTAACAGGACATTATCAATTTCTCATCTGAACCTGAAGTTCCCCATCGATAACATATTTGTCTCCTTCGGAGGGACACTGTTTCAGCAGGTCGTCGGCATACCAATGGGTACGAATGTGCCCCTCTTCTAGCCGATTTTTTCCTATACTCCTATGAGTCGGAGTTTCTTCAAAAGCTTGTAAAAGATATGAAGATTCATGAAGCTAGAGCCTTTAGTTTTTTATCTATCAATAATTCTAGATATGCAGGATTTCTTCCATTGATATATCCTCCAGAGCTGGAAATTAAAGAGACCACATATACAGCTTCGTCCGCATCATTTTTGGACTTACACCTCGAATTTGACGAAAGTGGTCAACTCAGTACTAAAATTTATGATAAACGGGACGACTTCAATTTTAAAATCATAATTTTCCAAATATGTGCAGCAACATACAAGCTTCTCCTGCATATGGTGTTTACATCTCGCAATTGATTCGTTATGCAAGGGCCAGTAGCAATTATTCTGATTTCATGAAACGTCATCTTTATCTGAGAAACAGACTACTGGACCAGTGCTATAGAAAGATTCACTTTATTAGATCTCTTAAAAAGTTTATATTCCGATACCAAGATCTTGTCGAAATATATTCTGTCTCTGCATAGACGATGGTGAACGATGGATTTTCATATAATGAAAATGTATAAAGATAAGGATTTAGCATATGTGGTTTAAGCGGGGAGTCAACTACAATGTCAAATATATGTATTGTGAATGTGTGACGTAATATTAATATATTCAACAATTTTTATAAAGTAAATGTTTACAATATACAAAATGTATATGTACAAAAATGTATATAGATGTAAAATGTTTTTTTTACAGTATCTCCATCTTTTTATTTTTCTTGTATAATTTCAGGAGAGTGTTTGAGTGATTGTTGTTTAACGATAATTTAACATTTTTTAAGTTATATAATGGCAAGAACAAGTTCATTTTCGACGAAATGATGATGAGGTCCGCCTTGTACTAGACCAAGTCCGCGGATAGACATATCACCCCACATGGACACATTATCCTGATTCTGAGCCAACCAGTCTTTGCCCTTTCTCCTAAATGCTGCTCGTTTGGCTGTGAATCAACAAATACCAATTTTATAGTCTTTGGTTTGACCCAATCGGGGCTCGAACCCACAATCATCTGCACTTGAGAGTATGCTAACCATTACACCAGCAATGCGGTTCATTTCAGTAGAAGAAAGGATTTGGATGCCAATATGTATTTCAGACTGAAGTGTCAAATGCTGCAACACCAACAGCTTAACTACACTGTAACAGGACATTATCAATATTTCTAATCTGAACCTGAAGTTCCTCATCGATAACATATTTGTCTCCTTTGGAGGGACAGTGTTTCAGCAGGTCGTCGGCATACCGATTTTTTCTTATGCTCATATGAGTCTGAGTTTCTTCAAAAGCTTGTAAAAGATGAGAAGATTCATGAAGTTAGAGCCTTTAATTTCACATACAGGTATATTGATGACGTTTTATCTATCAATAATTCTAGATTTGCAGAATTTCTTCCATTGATATATTCTCCAGACCTGGAAATTAAAGAGACCACAGATACAGTTTCGTCCGCATCATTTTTGGACTTACACCTCGAATTTGACGACAGTGGTCAACTCAGTACTAATATTTATGATAAACGGGACAACTTCAATTTTAAAATCATAATTTTCCAAATATGTGCAGCAATATACCAGCTTCTCCTGCATATGGTGTTTACATCTCGCAATTGATTCGTTATGCAAGGGCCAGTAGCAATTATTCTAATTTCTTGAAACGTCATCTTTATCTGAGAAACAGGCAACAGGCTATAAAAAGATTCGCCTTATTCTTATTCGATCTCTTCAAAAGTTTATATTCCGATACCAAGATCCTGTCGAAATATATTCTGTCTCTGCAGAGACGATGGTGAACGATGGATTTTCATATAGTGAAAATGTATAACGATAAGGATTTAGTATATGTGGTTTAAACGGGGAGTCAACTACAATGCCAAAGATATTGTTTTGTGAATGTGTGACGTAGAAATGTTTTTGACATTTACTTTCGTAATTAAAATACTTCAAAGGACTCATAGTTATTGATGGAGATGGTTCACGAGAAATTTGCTACACTCCTAACTGAATTTAGTACTGCGTTGACTACTATTTTACCTATTTTGTTCCCGTATTGTTATAAATGCTGTTATAGTGACAACCGGAACCTTTGAACCGTAATGACAGCGGGAGGTTTGGCACCGTAAAATCAGATTCAACCCACCATTTCTTTAGAAATGCCTGTACTAAGTGAGGGCCATTGCGGTTTTCCCAGTTGTCCGGATGTTGACTGATTTTATCTGTGTTGATTTATGAGTTTTGACTTTCCCTTTGGAAGATTGCTCGGTGTTCGGTAATTTTGTTATTACCCTTATTGAGGTGGACACAAATGAGGATGATTGAAACTGATCCAGACTGGACTTCATCAACAGAAAAATGCGTATATAATGCATCACAAGCCATGTCTCTAGATTTCAAAGAGAATAAATAATAATAATAAAAATATACATTATATTTAGTCTTTTAATTGTTTTTTTTTATTTGGATATCTAAATCCACGATACTGCTGAGAAGGAAGCTGGTATCTTATTGCTTGAATACCGCATTTGTCACAAAACCACCTACACGACGCAAAACGTTGCAATGAGGAAATACAGAGACATTAACATTGCTGCTTTCAAGCTTGATATTGAAAATTCGTTGGATTTACCCGTTCATGAGCGATCACCTGAAACTTACACCTCTAAAATGCGTCTTTTAGTTGAACAACATGCTCCGTTGCAGACAAGGCAGATCACTTTAAGACCAAATACAGAGTGGTATACTTCCGAGTTGCGGGAATCAAAAAGAGAGCGCCGAAAAGCCGAACGTAAAATGAGAAAGACTGGCTTGACGATTCATAAATAAATCTATCGAGAAAACTGTATTTCAGCAAACAGACTGTTATTCAAGTGCAAGAAAGATTTCATTTTGCAATACAATATTTGAAGTCGGAGGAAACCAAAAGCAGCTCCATAGACTTACTAACAATCTGATGGGAAACAAGCATGAAATTATCCTACCATTGCATAGTGACGAGCTTGAACTCTCGAATAAATTCAACCAATTTTTCCTTGGTAAAATAGAAACTATTCGGAATAATCTTAACCTACAAAATAGTACTTCTCATGAAAGAGTTTTGCCGCTCGCCTAGAACATCATGTAGATAGAAATTATCGGTACGACGATGTACAGTCAGCTTACCGCTCATGTCACTCAACAGAAACCGCTCTCTCTTACGTGTCCATCGCGACATGACAGTTGCTCTCGACAACTGTTGCGCTGTCCTCCTTATGCTTGACTTATCAGCAGCTTTCGATACAATTGACCATGATATTCTAATTCAGCGACTTGAATATTCGTTTGGGATAACTGAATTTGCATTCATGTGGTTTAAATCGTACTTAACAGGACGGACTCAGCGTGTAGCCGTAGGTTCCACTCTTTCGAATACTTTACATTTCAAATTTGGTGTTCCGCAAGGATCTGTTTTGGGACCTATGTTATATTGCATGTTCGCAAAGCCTATTGGTGATATTTGTAAGAGGCACAACATGCTGTATCATTGTTACGCTGACGATACGCAAGTGTATTTAGTTATTGAACCCTGTGATAATTGGAACAATATATCAATTCGTCTATCAGATATTAGTTCGTGGAAGCGCACCAATCTATTAAAGCTAAATCAAGACAAAAGTGAGCTGATCATCTTTGCTCCAAAACATCGAATGCAGACTTTTACTCAGTCTGAACTTGTATTTGATGGAATTGTAGTTAGTGATGCATCTTTTGTGAAAAATCTTGCTGTGTACTTTGACAAAACGCTGACTATGGGTAAACAATCTTCTGCAATTGCGAAATCTTGCTATTATCAAATTAGAAACATTGGTCGAATACGCTCATACATTTCGGACGACGCATGTAAAACTCTTGTGTGTTCGTTAGTAACGTCACGATTGAACTACGGGAACGCATTTTTATACGGAGTTAACAGAACTGTCATCGATAGACTTCAGAGAGTACAGAACCCTGCGGCACGTATGATCACAGTTCGCAGGAAGCATGATCATATTACACCGACACTTATTGCTCTCCATTGGCTGCCCGTTCAATATCGTTGCCAGTATGCAATTCTGCTTTACGTTATCAAATCGTTATATGGAACTGCTCCAGCCTATCTTAGTGAACTTATAGCCATTCATCGTCCATCTAGAACTCTCCGCTCTGAAAATTCAGCGAAGATAAATCCACCCCGGATTCGTACAAAGACTTACGGTGAAAGAAGATTTGACAAAAGTGCTGCTACTCTATGGAACAATTTACCACATTAAATTAGAGTTTTGGATTCCATAGATGCTTTTAAATCGAAACTAAAAACATTTTTATTTAGGCAAGGTTTTAGTGATTTTGTTTAAATTTTGTTTTACAGCATGTGACTGATTCCATTTCTTTGATTTTTGACATTACTTATCCATTGAAAATTGTTATCATCTTCTCATGTATTCTATATCATATTTTTATTTTTCTAATTTTTTAACATTGCATAACTTTTGTATGTGCTTTTCTATTTGTTACTATTTAATTCGTGTATTTATTTTTTTACTATGTATTTTTAAATCTTTTAAGGATGTAAAGCGCTTAGTGTAATTTGTATTAGATATGCACTATATAAATATTGTATATAATAATAAAAATAACAATAATAATAATAATTTAGGTGTCAAACCACTAATTCACCAATCAGAGCTTAGATAATATACGAAAGTAGTCCCTTTTCAAGAAAAAAGTTCCTTTTACCTTGTAGTATTGTGAAAACTACTGAATGGAATGGACTAATTAAAATTGATAATTGAAGTTGAATATATAGGAATTATTTTGAGCCCAAATTTGATGGATTTAATTATAGTTGTGCACCATTAGAAATTCCAAGACTTGAATATGAATAAATCTTACTTTTGCAAATTTGATGGAATTAGAAGGAATTTCAACTAAAGATCTGTATACAAAGACTTATTTTATGTCTTAAACTACATAATGGATGGGGTAAAAGCATGAATGAACAAAATTAAGAATGATATGAACTCATTTTATGGGACGAAAAAAAGGGGGAGGGGGGTTAATTGCAAACATTTCATAGTATTTAGCTATTGAATATACAACTGAGGCATATATATGTGTTAACATTGCTTATTATGTTAGAAATTAGCTTAATAACGGTAATATATAAGAGAATATGTAAGTTTTGGTATATTACACAATCTGAACTCAACAGCTGTAAATGGAGATATTTTCATTAAAAATCTTCAAGGGGGTACCTTTGCATTTGAACACTTATACTTGCAAATATCAGACAGCCACATACCTTATGAGGTTTTCTTGGGTTGATATTTTTTTTGTAATTTGTTTATTTTTGAAAAAAGGAATAAACATGTAATGTATATATTCAATTACATTAATCAATTATATATTGTTTTTTGACACCCATCACACATATATACTAAGTTCATTTTCAATGATAAATTTATACATCTCTATTTTAGCCATGTACATTTGCTAATGCTATTTCAAGAGGTTGTCATTTCATGTTGAAGCAATCACCAATTACAGAGGGTGATAAAAGACGTGCAGAGTACTTTTCCATTTTTATTTCAGAATTGAGATATTGTAACCCTGCATTCAAGTTTGGGAACATATCCTTTAACTTGCATATATACAAGTAATATTTGAGAATAAGTAAACAATTCTGTACAGGTAGATTACTTTCAAGCTGTACATTTCCCAAGATAATACCTTTTGGAGTCAAGTTTACATTGCTTCCATCTATATTTTTTAGAAAGTCCATTATTGAAAACCAGAAGTTTTTTGTTACATTACAATCCCCAAAAAGTGTTTATAGGTTTCTTTTGCTTCATTGCAAAAGGAAAATACCTTCTTTTATCTTACACTTATAGGGATAGGGGTTTAGAGCAAGAATTCTGTGAATTAGTTTATATTGGAAACATGGAATTTATTATTTTTTGATAATGAAAATGATTCTGAAAAGATAAGACCCCAATTCAGTTTCTTCTATATCAAACTCATTTGACCACTTAATAATAATATTTGAAGGTACAACTGTGTTTTTATTAATAAACTGTCTATAGAAATATTTACAGGGTTTTGGGTCGATCTGTAACTGATGAATAAACTTATTATCTTTATATATTAAATTGTGACAGGTATTGATCAAGTGCTTCCAATGTCTTGGTATTGCACTTATAATACCATAGTACTATACAAATGTGGTGTCAACATGATATGTGTACCGAAAAATTTCATAGCTCATTATTTGTTTATTTTGATCAAGTAAATCATTTATGATATAAATGTCCTTTTCAATCCAATTCTTCAAACAGGGAGATGTATTTTTGACTTTGATATGACTATTTAGCCATATGGATTGGCTCAAGACATCATTTCCATCTATCACGTTTTCATTTTCTAGGTTACTAAAATTGTCAAGAATGTCTTTCCAAAAAGGATTTAAAGTGCTTGCTACTGTGTTCAGTCCTTCTTTTCCAAGTAGTAAAATTTTATCCCCACCCCATTTTTCTAAAGAATCAATTAACAGTATTTTCCAGGGAGAAAAATATAAAGGATCTATATATTTCTTTATCCATGTCATTTTAATGCTTGACAGAAAAGGTTTGGTGCATTCCCAAATATATCTTCCCTTCTTGGGTTGATATTGATTAAGGAATAGAAATTAGGCCAACAAATGGTTAAAGAAACTAGTTTTTTTGCTCTTTAGGTGTCAAACCACTAATTCACCAATCAGAGCTTAGATAATATACGAAAGTAGTCCCTTTTCAAGAAAAAAGTTCCTTTCACTTTGTAGTATTGTGAAAACTACTGAATGGAATGGACTAATTAAAATTGATAATTGAAGTTAAATATATAGGGATTATTTTGAGCCCAAATTTGATGAACTTAGTTGTATTTTAATACCTCTATGGAGGAGTTGATGCATGACCTATAAATACTGAATTTCTGGGGGACGACCGAGCTATTTTTAGAGTAGGTGTTTTCCGTGGCCTGGCATTTCACATGCTCTGATATTTTGACAGAACGTAGGGGAATTATGTACGTTTCAGAAAATATTTGGTTTGGAAGGATACACTTAAGATAAAATGGCAAGGTAAGCTCGAAAAAGCACAAATTTAGTAGAAAACCTTAAAGAAATTAATTAGTGGTTTCACACCTGAAGGCAATACTTTACAGTTTCTTTTTCCTAACGAGTGGTAAATCCATTGAACAAATCTTCCATAGGCAATATATCTGTATACTCTGAAATATTAAGAATAACTACATTTCGAATATGAAGATTTAGATACATAAATTAAAAACAGATTATGAATGTTCATGATGAGTAGGGACTGTGGAAATATGTTCTTGTTAGTGATGATAATATATATTTGTTTAGGCCATATTTTTTGTACATTTAAAGAAAGCGCTAAAAATAAAATTTGCATTTTTCAAGTCCCTACAATTGTTGAAAAAATTGTCTTGATCAAAATCAAACAATTAAGTGTATATCTTCTAGCGCAATTTAATAATTCATATATACCAAACTAAGGTCGAGTGGACCCGAATTCAAAATACTTCACAAAATGTAAGGTTCTATGCTATAGATGAAAAAGTGGATATTGTTAAAAAGCTGATACAGTTACTTAAATCATTTATAATCTGAAATTTTACATGTAACTACATTTATGATATGAAGATTGAGATACAGAAAAAAATTATACATGATGATGCACAAAAAGTATACAGAGCAGAATCAAAACATACCCCCCNCATTTGCATATCGATATATTAATTACTACAAGCTCTTTGTTTTGAGAAATAAAAATAGTAAAGTAATTGGAAACTTACCAATGGCAAACATGTTCAGTTTCTTCGTCCTCGTAAAATTCGTTTGCATAAGATCCAAGGATTTATACAGTAGACTACTACATAAATCCTTGATAAGATCCATGTGACAGTTTTAGCTCGTTGTCGGAATCAGAATCTTCTTCACTTCCTGATACCGACTTTTCGCCTTCAGTTCCTTTTGTGGGTTCAAACATATATATACGGTTGAACTGTATATCCTGCTAAATTTAAATCTGACATTTCTTAACAATCACTTTCCTCAAAATCGATATCCATTACAATTACCTTGATGTATTTCTTGTTTACCCACGCTATCAGCTGTTTGGTTTACCTGTGTAGATTGGGGCACGAGTGACGTCAGTGAAGAGTTCTTTCGGGGGGGGGGGGGGGGGGGGNGGGGGGAGAGTAATCATTATGTATCGATCGCTGTGACCGCACTTTAACGGGTGAGTAAGGGTACATATTTAAGATTTTTCAGACGGGAATACCATTTTCTGTTTTATTTTTTATATAAGCTTCATAAAGAAATCGAAAAAACGGAAACAAAAAACTCGCTTCCTGTCTTAACCACGTTGGTATTTTTTTTCCTGCATGACAATTCCCGCCAAATTCCTTTAAACTGTCATTAACGATGGGAATTGGCAACTTTAGAAGCTTTGGTAACAGGATAAACAGATTCTCCTTCTGCTACCAGTGGATTACAATCGATAGTTAAATTTTCAAATTATAAAGCTCTCACAAAAAGAGAAATATGGTAATAGACTGGTAGCAGTATGGCAATCTATACTTATATGGGCATCTAAATCCACTTCAACAATATTTCAGTTATATTGCAACGGTTAGTTTTATTGGTGGAGGAAAATGAAGTACGTGCAGAATACCAATAATCCTTCGCAAGTCACTGCATAGGAGTGGGACAATTTTATCAATATATATTGAATATCGTGCAAAAAAAATACAATGAAAAAACTAAAAACATTGATATAAAATTTTGTGCACACGACACGTTTCTTTCATAACCTTTATTAGGTACGCTTAAAACAATAGATTAGAAAGCCAAATAATTAAAAGTATTGGAAGACAGAAAAACAAAATGGCTGAAATAGAACAGCCAAAAATCGGCTAAGATCACATAAGCTTGAAGTTTCATGAAAGTAGGGAACAGGGAATGCCACGCGACTTTGGAATTTCTACCCATTCTAGTAATTTCGACGATTTTGGTAGCTGTACTCTGGTGTAATTTCATTACCACAGCAATATATTCATATTTCTGAACAACTCTGTGTACTTTTTAAAACTACTTTTTTAATTTTTTATGCATCTATTCCAGTATCTTTTCTTCGATAACTCTTTACTCTCAAGAGCCGGACGTCATCAACTTGCCACGAAAATGTTACAAAGAAACTTTATTTAATAAAATTCAAATTCACTTTGAATAGCTTTTTGTTTTTGTTTTTTTTATTATCATTATTTTCATTAACATTCAGCACTGACGTGGTTTATTTGATATATTTATTACTGAAATTTACCGTTGCTAAATAATGTAATTATTAATAAAAACTAAAGTTCTCCTCCCTCAGACAAAGATGACATTAGCCGATTCTGGCTACCCTGTTTAGGCCCTTTGATTTTATTGCTCATAAAACTTTAAATTATTTGACTTTCCAATCTGTCAATATTGAGCGAACCTGATAAAGGTTATTCAAGAAACGCGTCGTGCGCACTAAATAAGGTATATATGTTGATGCCGAATTGATGTGTAGGTTAATACAATTATAGTCTATTCATTATTATAACAGAATTATAATCGTAAATTCACAGTTTGTATATTTTTGTATTTTTAGTTTACTGGATAGTGGCAAACAAACCTGTAATTTATGGCGACAATATCATATTAACATGCAAAACAGGGCATGTGTTGACAGACAGAGTTGAATGTCCGGTTCGTCAGTGGTACGGCGGTCATAAGAACAAACTATTGCTTTACAATACAGTTTCTCGAGATGTCACAAAATATGGGGACAGAACGAACGTGTCATCCACGAAGTTTTCTCTTGTTATTAAAAACTATACTGAGTCGGATCTCAATATTAACTACACATGTTCATGTGGTTTCAAGCTTAAGTCCTACACAAAACTTCTTGGTCTAAATGAAAAAGACTTCATAGGTATGTATATTGATTAGTACATATGATATTATACCGGGTTTACTTTATAATGTTTCTGCAAATACTGATCGTCAACAGAAGAGTAAGATGCCAAAGGGGTAATCACAATACGAAAATCGAAGAAGGACAGACAACACAATGGCCAAAAGAAAAGAACGACAATCTACAAAAACTAAACAGAAAACTAAAGATTGCGAAATCCGAACCCCATTAAAACCGGGGCCTAACTCAGGTGCCCGGAAGAATAATGATCGGGAAGAGTTTAGGACAAATGGAGTATATCCGTAGTCATTTGTGACACAGATATTCCGTAGCGATTAACCAAGTCTGTTGGCGGACGTAAAACTTTCGAAGTGACGATTTCATCTTAACCAATAAGAACCATTGTTTCAGTAGCTTCATTGTTAGCGTCAACATCGGCCATTACTGTTGTTATGTCAAAAATGAAAAACAAAGTAGTTACAGCCCACAGAACAGTCAATGTTTCTTTGTTGGTCATTGATTTATATATACATTTATAAATATTTATAGATTAATACATGGCCTTTTTCATATTGCCCTTGTGATCAGCACGAGACCTTGATATCGGCCCCGAGGGACGATATCAGTCGAGGGCTGATGACAAGGGCAATATGAAGAAGGTCATGTATTAATCTATTTATCACAATTTTGCCAGGGCAGATTATACAATTATAGTCTTGTGTAGAATTCGATATGAGGTTTAATGAACCAAAGATCCATTCAACCTCGTATCCATGATATCGTTTTCTACACAAGACATTAATTGTTTTATTACAGAATTAGAACCAGAAATTACTATCGATAAGAAAACCAACAGAAACCATTGTACACTAGAAGTACCGAAATCTATATTTAACTGATATGACTGAAGATAAAATGCACAATATACAATTTGTGGTTGTCTCATGAACATGTTAAGCCAAATGCAATCCAGGACTTCCACAATTTGTTGAAATTTTATGAAAATTAAATTTTTATTAAAACTTTCTGAAAATTTTATCATTTTGAAATATTTTGAAAATTTATGAAATCTTATGAAAATTTTGAATTTTTAAAAAAAATTNTGAATTAAAATTTTTTTTTTTTTTATTTTAGAATGATGAAAATTTCATTGGTTACTCAAAATAGTTTTGCCAGGGCAGATAACATGTTATTGCCCTCGTGAAATGTTATTGCCCTGGGGGCAAAAAGCACGCTGCAAATTATGCTTATAATAAACATGCCAATTCGGCGTTATTTCAATATAATATGTGATAATTATTGTATAACTAACTGTGATGTCCGAATACCAAACATATGTCACGAATTATCAGTGTTGTGCGGTCATGATTGACATATTTTTGGTAATCGGACATCGAAGTTAGTTATACTGTTTATTATATAGATATCGATGAAATACCGTGATTTCCGAGTTAAATAAAAACGATAATTTCACTAGTGAAATTACCATTTTTATTTTAACTCTCGCTATTTTTTCCACCATTTTTCGAGCCGGTGTCGTATAGTAAACCTTCCGCATAGCAAACCTTCCCCCGGAATGTTTACTATATAGTAAACATTCCCCTCGGAATATTTGCTATATAGTAAACCTTCCCCCGGATATTTTACTATATAGTAAATATTCCCTGGGAGAAAATTTTACTAAATAGCAAACATTCCCCCATCCATAGGCAATCATCCCCCCTGGATATTTTGCTATATAGTAAATGTTCCCCCTTAATCCGGATAATTACTATTGATTCGGAATTTAGCACCTTAATCGTTTTAATTTTAATTGTTATATACCATTAATTATATCCGGTTATGATTAAAAGGTAAAAAAAAATGTGCGGAGCCATTTTGCAGTATTTGAGTAGGTAAGAAGGTTTACTATGCGGAATAAATACTATATAGTAAACGTTCCCTCATGGGGTAAGGTTTACTATATAGTAAATCTTCCGGGGGGTTAATCTACTATGGGGGAAGGTTTACTGTATGACACCGGAACTATTTTATTTTTTAGAATATTATATGGAGTGATGTCCCTTTGCTTCATTTCATTGACAGATTGTTAGTTTCATTTACGATAAAGGAAAGATTTAAAAAAATAAACAAAATTATATCTTAATCTAGTATTTCATTGTGATACAATAAAAAGCCGGTAAATTGGCAAACATTGACAGTTTTAATACTTTTCATGGCAGAATTATGCTCTAAAAACATGTGGTTTCGGCGGAAAGAATCTTTCCAACAGTAAAACTTTAACCACCCCCAAAAAATCGTCTGCTGTAAATTAACTCCAAATAACAGTGTTTGTTCTATTGCTTCTTGTGAAATGAATCCACATTTGTCACAGCTTTCGTCAACCATAAGTACCAATTCAATGACTTCTGACACTAAGATGTCATCTCTTTTTTATGGGAGCACTTACATGTACGGGGAAACTTTTAATTTTAGCAATCCTCAGTCTAGTCAGAAAAGACAAAGTGATGATTCCGGACAACAAATAGCAAAAACAAAATATAAAAGAATCCTACTTTTATCGTTTAGTGATTCTGATTCTGAGTGAACTTTAGTCCATTTTCATTCCGTTATAATCTGTTTGAATTACACATTTAACGCTTGAACCGTTTGGACCCAGATTTAACGATTTACATTTCCTAGCTTTTATATTGTTAAATTACTTGTTTTCTAATTATATAATCCATTGAATTTGAAATAGTTTTGGTTTTGTTAACGGCCAAATCATGCATCCGACTTCTTTCACAAAACATTCTTCCCACAAGGTTACAAATGAAATGTACATAATAAAAACGAAACATAGATCAAGTGTCAATAAATAAAATTGTGTCTTTCAAGGTCGAGTGCATACTATGGTCACAAAGTTTACAAGTAAACAACATGAAAATTACATTCCTAATCGAAATATGTGGACATGAATTTATTTATTTACAAAATTGAAAGCATTACACAAACTTTTCAGTCATAAATCCATGTTCAAAGGGCGGCGCCATTTTAACTTCAAAGAATAAAATGGGCGGAGTCAACGAGTAGCCAAGGACACAGTTGTATATTAATGCGCAATAAAGAAATAAACACATATATACAATGCAGATGAAAGAAAATATATAATTTATTGGCTCAAAACAGTCTATATAATAATTATACTATAACTAATTGACGAGTTTCATTATCAAAAATATGTCACGAATGCACGCAGCGGATAAGTGAGTTACAACATTATTTAGTCATGAGTGACATATTTTTGATATTAATGAAACTCGTCAATTAGTTATAGTATTTATTATATAGATAAAAAATGTTTCGAATTGAATTTAATATAAAATGAGTTTAATTGCACTATATTACGTGTGCAGTATAGAATTACAGAATTTTCCGAGTTAAATAAAAACGATAATTTCACAGTGTAAATATCGGTTTTAATTTGACTCTCGCTACATTTCGCGTCATTTCGTTGTCAGAAAAGTAGTTCCGACAACGAAATGGCGCGAAATATAGCGAGAGTGAAATTAAAAACGAAAATTTCACTGTGAAATTATCGTTTTTATTTAACTCGGAAAATTCTGTAATTCACAGCTATCTATACAATAAACAATTATATATTTAATCCATTAACGAATATCCATTTACCGACATGACTCATTAGTCAAAAGTCATAGCCGCCATTCGTCAAAGACAAAGTTTCAGCTATCATTCACAGATTATTCAGCGTTCACCAATCCATCATATTTAAACATTGATTGATTAATTTTGTATCGCTCGTCTTTTTGTGTCGTTGGTAATCATTAATCTCATTGTACATGAAATTTAAGAATGTCACAGAGAATGCCCCTATAGTTATGTGAGGTCGAATCCCACTCATTGCGAGGTGTACTCGATACAACATTATGTGATAAAGTTTGTCAGTGACAGGTAGGTGGTATTCTCCGGTTCCCTCCACTAATAAAACTTAAGCTAACCCATATAGTTCATCATATAACGCAAGAACGCTACGAAATAGTCTAACCAATAAGACATGCCCATACTCTATAGCTGCATATTTTATATGAAATATTTTTGTGATGTTACGATTTCCGCATAAAAATGACGTTCTTAACCGCCAGCTGTTTGTAGGATGGCTCATGTCTTATTTACGTTATTTGTGTTTTCTTGCACATAGCGGTGTTCAACACATATTGTGCTGTGTTTTTTGTTTGTTTGTCTTCGTGTTGCCAGTTTCTATAGATTGTCTATTTTTGATTGCCCTTCGGTATTCTCTAACGCTTATTTCGTATATACATTTAGTAGTAAATATTTACTATTTGGTGCATAGAATGAACATTATGGAAAGAAAGTGTGAACAGCGGTGACCAACAATTCCACTAATAACAAAGCGAACAACCACCTCTCACTCCAAATCATTGAACACAAAAATACCATATTTTTCGATGAAAATCCCAGTGATGGCTTTGGAAACACACAAAAATGTGGCGGGATTATTTAAAACGGTAAATGAGACCTCACTGTTTCCATTGTCAGCGATATCGTGCCTTTCACAATTGACTTCCGGTTACTGTTGGCTGGTTTTAGGAAGTATAAATATGTATTTGTTTTATCATTGCAGTTCCCCCGTTAACAGTGGACACAAATATTCAACAAGCCAATGACACGCTCTCAATTTACGTACATGTTGAGAGAGTATATCCGAGTCCAGAGTGTTTTATCGTCATTGGGGTAAGAAAATCTTAATGGCATTGCATGTACATTTTACATTTCAAGTAAGTAACAATGATCGGTGATATTCCAAAAAAACTAGATTCTTAAAGCTCGTCCACCACAATGTAGCCGAACGTCTGTGGCTGGTGCGGGTATCGCAAAGAAAAATACAGAGTATCAAAAATAGATATGTTTTATTTAAGGGACACGCCTACTAAATAATGAACAACAAAACAAATAAAAGTTAGTTTAGGAGTAACACGAGGGATGTCACTAGTGCAACAGGAACTGTTTACCCTTCCGGAGCACCTGCCTTCATCCCCTGTTCACTTCTTAACAAAGACAGAATAACACCACTTTTGGTCTCGCACACAAATACTTAATTCTGAAAGTCAGTATGAGATACATAGGTTGTCAAATGTCTGAAATCACTTGAGATGCACGAATGCCGCGTCAGAGGTGTAATTGTTAGCGTGCTCGCCACTAGTGAGGTAAATCGTGTGTTAGAGTCACAGTCGAATCAAGCCAAAGGCATTCCCTGTTTCTCCGCTAAGTACGCACCATTAAGGAATAAGAAGAAATGTTGGTTGGTTCAGAATTAAGATAATGTGTCCTAGTGAAGGGAATGATGCTCCAGTTGGCTAGCATTATAAAAATCTAACTCAGCGTTTTGGTCCATTACATTTCACGTCATCGAAATGTAACTTGTTCTCGCCATGATATGACTAAAATGTTGCAGAACAACCACTCCCTAGGATGCCATATGGAACAATCAATCCATTATAAGGAACTTACAATTTCTTAATTAATGACAAAATTATAGTTTTAACTTAACAGTGGTAGTTAATTTATTAGAGAATTGGATCTACATTCAGTGTCTTTTTTCAAATGTCATTGTTAAACAGTCTCAGACAACAGACATAATAAACCTCCACAATACCGTTAACATTGTGCTACAGAATTAAGGAGAGGTTTCCCAAGGCCGGTAAATTTTCAATCGGGAACTATATATAAATATATCATTTTTCAGGATCGAAAAGTGTTTGTTAACGAAACTTTAAAATCTGTGAAAAGTGACGCATTTTACTATGGAACATATGAAGCAAGCTTTAACATTGTTGATGATGACTGCGGCAAGAAACCGACATTGTTGTGTTATATTGGAAATGAGTATAATATTGTCAACACCTCTGGAGAGCCAATACAGAACTGCACAGGTACTAGTATATGATTATAATATTAAAGAAATATTATTTTTTTTTGAACAGGTTATACTTGATAACCTGATTTTGGGCAGTTGACGCTTAATAAACCGCGAAGGGGTTTATGAAAAGCGTAAACTGTTCCTAAGCATAAGTGATCTGAGGAAAAGATTGAAGATACCAAAGGGGCGATCATGAAGATTTTAAAACACGCTTCTTAAAATTATTATTTGAAAATAACATATATATACTACATACTTTTCCGCTTTTATTGATAAAAAAAAACTATTAAAATTTGATATAAATTGAATTCAAGATATTCAGAAAACAAATTTAATTTTAAGAAACGTTTGAAGATACCAAAGAGGTAACCAAAAGCCGTAAATCTAAGATACCAAAGAGGTAATCAAAAGCCGTAAATCTAAGATACCAAAGAGGTAATCAAAAGCCGCAAATGTAAAATACCAAAGAGGTAATCAAAAGCCGTAAATCTAAGATA
>MJUT01062158.1:17293-38646 GCA_002080005.1 Gigantidas platifrons | reverse complement strand
AAGAGGTAATCAAAAGCCGTAAATCTAAGATACCAAAGAGGTAATCAGAAGCCGTAAATCTAAGATACCAAAGAGGTAATCAAAAGCCGTAAATGTAAGATACCAAAGAGGTAATCAGAAGCCGTAAATCTAAGATATCAAAGAGGTAATCAAAAGCCGTAAATCTAAGATACCAAAGAGGTAATCAAAAGCCGTAAATCGAAGAAGGACAGACACTACAATGGACAAAAGAAAAAGGACAAAAGGATCTGCAAAACATTCTACAGAAATTAAAGAGCAACACGAACCTCGCTGAAAAACTGGGGGTGAACTGAGGTATTTCGAAAGGGTAAATAGTTCATGTTCCACTAGTGGCACCCGTTGTGTTACTGTTAAGCTCGTATGAAGATCGTGTTGAACACCATTATAGTAAATAGATACAAATAACATCAATAAAACATGAACAATTACAATAAATCACTAAAGCACCTTATACTAAATAAACGCTAGAGAAAACTGAAGGGATAATGAAGAATGGACAATCAAGACACACAGGCAACATTGTGTACACTAGACACAGTACGAAGACAAACGAAATAAGGGACACACCACTGAAAACTAAAAATATGAGCAACACGGATCCACCAAAACGGGGATGAACTATACATTGGAGGGAATTTAAGTTCTTAATAGTAATCAATTCGATATACTTGCAATGACGTTAGTTTTGAATTCCCACCGTATCACTGTATAAATTGTACATTAGAAAACTGATAATCAGGCATTCTCAATTAAGTCTGCCAATTCCGGAAAACATGTGTCGCTAATAGTTTTTGTAAAGATGGGTGATATTTAGGACTACATTGTCTCCTGAAAGACCATATATATACTTCTCGATAAAATCGTATACTCCGACAAATGACTCCAAAATAGAAAAATATACATGTCGCCAGTCTATATTACAAACTAAATTGCCGTTTATTTTCCAAAAGAACCGAATTATTCTGAAGAAAATGAATTTAAATTGTTGTCAGAGATGGAGTTATTTACGTTTCATAATAAGTCTGGTACTGTACAATAACATTTCCTGTACTTTTGCATTTTTATTTTGTCGCTGATTTCCACGTTTCCTGCGTTACAAACTTTCTCCTAAGCATTAAAGATTAAAATCACACGAATATAAATTTATGTTAAACAGTGCTGCGTATTGATTTTATATCAAAATAATCAGAGAATACTCTATAGACTATTCATAATCATCTCCTAATAATAAGAATAGATTTTACTGATACTTAGTTAAATACAAAATAAGAATGTTTCCTACGATACTCACGTTTTGCATTAATGGTATGGTTTTGATTTCCAAAGCCGATTCGGGTTTTATGCGCATGCAGTCTTCTTATAAAAATTATAATTTATTTGAAGTTAGAGTAAAATAAAAAAATAAAAATATTGCATCAAATCATCATAAATGTTTCCAACGTTACCGTTTCCTACGATACCGGATGTTTAAAATCTTCTCGGTCGGATAAAATTATTATTATTTTCAATCCATCCCCAGTCTCAGCACTTTACAAAAAACACCTTACAACATGATTAAAAAAATTAGCTGTACATTCTCATGCTAAAAGCATAATGTAACGTAGGAAACCTGTACAAAATAAAGGGGAAAATGGTCCCCTTCCGTCTATGCTCACAATTTCAAAATGGTAAAAGATATGCTATTGAAATTTTACAGGTTTGTTACTGATGTATTTTTCTTAAAGGAAAAACAAAAATTAGAGGATATTTAGATAATTCATTTTTTTTCAAAGTAGCCACTCAGAAATGGCATACTTAATTGAGAATGACTGAATAAGTGATTAAGGATGTTTTTTTTTCAAACGAGAGGACTTTTCTCAGTCATCTCTCATCGAAGGGCGAAGCCCTGAGATTAGAGATGACTGAGAAACTTCTTCGAGTTTTAAAAAACTTCTTTTATTATTTTATCGCTATTTTGTATTCATAATTAAACATTTTTTTTGGAGATACTGACATTTTTTTTAAACACAATTACTATTTTATATCGTTAATCACTTATTATCAAGGATTTGGTAATGTGACGTCACTAAGTTATAACGTCATATTAAAAAAGAGAACAATATCTTTATGCAGACATTGATAAGAAAAGTCTTTTTTCAAATTTTATAAAAATTCGTGTAAGTAATTGTAATTTAAATATTGAAAAGGGTCGTTATCTGAAATTACCAGTGGAACAGAGGATTTGTCAATTGTGCCATATGGATGTGGAGGATGAATTTCATTTCCTCATGAAGTGTGATAAACTTATTAATGAGCGTGTAACTTTATTTAGAAATATTTCTGATATTGCACCTTCATTTACAACTATGTCAGATGAAGAAAAGTTATGTTTTATTAACTAGTCATGATTTAGATATATGTAAAGTGGTTATATTAGGTGTAAGTAATATGTATCTAGTAAATCAGTCAATGAAGCAAAACTTATAAATTTACTATATCATTTTCTTTTCTACAGGTATTTTACTATATTTGTATCTAATACTATATATTAATTAGAATATATGTTTATTTTTTATATATTTATAATATTCAAAGATAGATAACTCTGTCAGTTCTCCTCAGCTGTGATATCATTGTTTGTCAATACATGTATATATACAATACTTGTGCACTGTCGAAGCATACATGTAATATGTGTATGATGCTTAGAAACGGGGGAGAAGGCAAGGCTTCGCCGAGACTTTTCCCACGTTTCGCGCCGAATACACATATTTACCTATATACTTCGACAGTGCACATGTATTGTATTTATCCTACAATTTTAAATCGTAAATAAACGTTTACTGGACGATGATAAAAGTATTTGAAATAATTTTGTGTATGTATTTGAAAACAATATCCCCCAATGTGCCCCGATGAGTTTGCCAAATATAAAATTTTATTCTATTTATAACTGACCAATATAAAAAAAGTATTGGGCAGGCTATATTGGTCGGTAAATGCTGTCATTGCAGGATAAACTCTTGTATGTCAATGTATTTGGTTATCGTTTGTTTATTGATTTATTATATTTTTTGTAATTCAACTGCTCATTAATTGATGATAGATCACTGTTTGGTCTTTATTTCAATAAAATTACTTACTTACTTACTTTATTAGAAAACAGCGATAATACTATGTGCGTCCTTGACAACGCTTAGTTACTGGCGATAATTTTCCATCTCACTCTGCTAGCGTGAGATGGGAAATTCTTCCGTAAATGGCCGTTTTCGGGTTAAGACGACCGAGTTAAGACGAGTGCATGTTACTCGTTGTGACATCCAATCAGAACGCCTCTAACAAATCGTTTAAATATATATCCTAAGCCGAGAATGTCACATTATATACCCTGTCTGATACATGAATAACAGATATATTACGGATTTAACCATTGTTTTTTTTCAAATACAGATTCCAACCGTATTAAATATATCTGTGTCTTATTTTCATTTTTTCGTATTTCTAGATGTCCTTTTCCGTACCTTTGACGTCATTCTTCAATGACGTCAAAATATGTGTCACGTCATATTTGATGTATGGGATGTCTCATGAAGGAAAATATTAGAGGATTAAACTCTGTTTTTTTTAGGAAATTATCTATGTATAAACTCCGGAAACTCACTCACAAACTGAATAAAGTCCGAAGGACTTTATGTAAAGTGTGTGAGTGAGCTGCCGGAGTTTATACTTACATAATTTCCTAAAAATACAGTGTTTAATCCTTATAATTCTTATTCTTGGATATCGTGTTTCTTTTCTACGCTAAATACTATTAAAGAAATACCCAAGGAGAGTCTCAAACAATGGACATACAATACACATGATTGTAAACTGAAAAAAATCCGCGAAATGTTATTGACGACTTTGGAACATAACCGACATGACGTCATTGGCGTCATTTGAAGATTTCCAATTTGAAACGTAAAGATTAGATGTTATTTGGCTTCGTGTACGCTTCAAGTTTGATACAATTTAACTAAAATAAGTGTTCACGGTAAGCTTTTTAAATATGTTTGTGTATTGTTGTAAATATGACATGTAGAATTTCACATTTTCAAGATGGCAGATCCTTGTGTTAGTATCATTGCTCGTAGATTTATGCGCGTGGAATAACCGGGGAAAAAAGTAGTCTGGTAAACGGAAATATCGATTTATAAATTCCTTTTGAATGACGTAGAATAAGTGACGATATCCAATCGGATGACGAGTTATTGATAAATTCTAGTAAGAATAGAATTATTGTACTTTCAATAAAATATTAGTGAGAAAAGCTCAAATATCAGTAGAAAGCTACTTAGTTTATCAATCGGTGTCACAAAAGTCAATTTTATGTGATGTGTATTTCATAACGCTCAATGATATTATGCAAATTAGTTACTGATCAATGGCGGGGGTCTCTAGGAGTTCGCGATAGTGAAAGTTGTTAGTTTACGGAAGAAATAGGTACTTACATGCGTTGTTGGGAAGGCCCGTGTGATCTTCCACTCGTGATATAATTTTTTGTTTCTTTTCGCTCGTTTCGCTGCGCTTCACTCGCGAAAAGCCATACAATTTCTATCACTAGTGGAAGAACGTATCCTCTCGTCCGTTGAAATAGGTCAATACCTGAAATCGGTCACCATTTTGAAATGCGCTGTCACGTGAGTTCAGATGTCGATGACGTCATTTATCCTGCAAACTGCGTCCAGAAATAGATATATAGGGTCTAACACCGGGAGAGGTGCAAGATAGTAAAATCTGCGACACCCGAGAGTAAGATTTAAATCGTATCGGACGAGGCTTGTCCGAGTTTGATACGATTTAAATCTTACCCGAGGGTGTCACAGATTTTACTATCTTGCACCTTTTACGGTGTTTGAATCTTTTTCTCACGAATTTCTACCGTGTCAATGTTTGTTTTCTTTTTGTACAGTTTGACGCATTAATTTGCGAACCGTATCACAGACACAGGACCAAAATGCTACGTAATAAAATAAAACAAGATTATCATTTTACAACTTTAAAGAGGTTCAAAATAATAAAGTTAACAAACTTGTGATATATATTCTACAATAACAAAATCTTGCACCTTTTCAATGTTTGCATCTTTTTCTCATCTCTTTCTATCGTGTCAATATATTTGCTTAACGTTGAGAAAATATAGAGTGCTCTCCCTTGTTACGTAACTAAGGTAAATACAAAAATATTACCTCCCTTTGACCAACGTTAAACAACTTGTTTACCGACATTTATCGCTGTTGTAGTAGCATTTATAATATATTTATAAAGTACATTGTATTTTATTTTGAAATACATTTAAAATATTGCCAAAACACTATAAATCGACAATTTAATTCAACAATGGAAAACAATTTTGCGGGAAAAACGGCGTGTAGCTTGTCTTACCCTGGAGCCGGGGAAAGATAGAAAAATCTTTTTCACCTAAATTAATGGACTACTTTATCCAAGGGGTGAGAAAATGAATTCACTTTCACTTTGATCCAGACAACGATGAGATTTAAACAGATAAGAAAAGATATCTATAGGTTTTGGTGCCAAAATGGTTCCATTTTACTATTACCATTTTGATTTAATAATCAAAGTCAAATATTTCCAGAAAAACGCAGTCCGTAGTGGATAATTTGCATATCCTGTGTTTGTTTACATTCCACTGTGCATCTTGACCTATATTTACAACTCCATTAGGCAACGAAAATGACATTGTTTTCGTTTTGAAATTAAGTAATTCTTTAGACAATTTTCAGATTTTTAGCGGGAATTTGTGGGTAATAAAATATGATTTAATATGGATTACATGGAATTCGGTTGTTTCGAATCATGTCAATTCCGACCACGTTCCGTCTTTTTCGTGTCTTGACGTCTGAACAAATAGGCAGGCGACTTCCGGTGTTTACGCTATTACTGTGACAACGTCAGCATATCATAGTCGTAGATGCGGTAGATTATAAGTAATTGTAATATGGAGACGCCAAGGAAACCGCTGAATAAATACTGGTGTTCGGTACCCCACTATCTGTCTTATATAAGAAATATATACATAAAGGCAGATCGTTTTCCTTTCATGATGCTGACAGCCGCAAATAAAGAAAGAAAACAAATTTAATTTTAAAGAATTATTTGTCTCTGCGTTGAAGTCTTTGATACAAATAAAATAATTTAATTGATATATGTCTTTTACAGAAAATGTTAAGATATTTTTAACTTGAGAATCGAACGTTAAAACGGCACATATCGATTGGAGTTCTTGTTGTGTACATTGACATCGGAAACTCGGGGCCTTTAGTTCCATCGAAATCACGTGATCTGGCAGACGAAAATAACAAAATTTTGACGGAATGGAAATGATTCGAAACAACCGAATTGGACATGGATAAAATTGTACGTGAAAACAGAGATATTATCTGCTGAAAACAAGTGACAGCAAATACAATTTAATGAAAAAATGGCGCAATATAGAAAAAGCAAATTAAAAAATATTGTAAAATACAATCTCCTAGGTCTATTTGTGTTCCACGCGACTATTTTATGGTTGACCGATTTCAGGTAACGTGACTTGGGCGCCATTACAAAACATATGCAAACAAAAATGATCAGCGAGTAGACATTTCTTCATCAAATTAAACGATGTTTTGGTATTTTATTTGGCTTAAGGGCCCAAGTAAGCATGGCATTTATCTTTGCTATAAATACCAATTTGAATGAGAATTATAAGGAAATGTCTTAACTGACCCATTTACGGTCACATGTGGATATGTAAGAACCTATTATTCTCACTAATGACACAGGCGCATGGGGCATGGATTTCGTCCCCCCTTTTTTCTCTACTACCCCACTTTTTTCAAAATTTTCACAATCATTCCTTCTTCAAAATTTTTATGATAATTCGTTTTTCTTCATTTGACAATATCAGTAGACGTCATACATCATGAATAATACGTGTATTCTGTGTCCACAGTTTTTCGACTGATACAGTGTTACACGTATTATTCATGATGTATGACGTCTACTGATATTGTCAAATGAAGAAAAACGAATTATCATAAAAATTTTGAAAAAGGAATGATTATGAAAATTTTGAAAAAAGGGGGGTAGTAGAGAAAAAAGGGGGAGGGCGAAATCCCATGCGCCTGTGACTAATGAGACAGCACAGTTCCTATTTTAGCCGTGTGAGATATACAGAATCTAACACCCGCAAAAGTGCAAGACAGGGAAATCTCCGACACCCGAGGGTAAGAGGCTCGCCGAGTCAGCGAACGATTGTAATCTTACCCGAGGGTGTCGGAGATTTCCCTGTCTTGCACTTTTTGCCGGTGTTTGATTATATTTCTCACTTTTATCAGCTCTTACCTAATTGTTTTGCTTACATTCCCCGATCGAGCGTTTTCCCGCAAATTTTGTTTCCATTGCTGAAGTGAATATTCAATTTATTCATATGCGTCCGTGTCTTGGCAATATTTTAAATGTATTTCATAATAAAATACAATGTATTTAATAAATATATGATAAATGTAACTCAACACTACACCTGTGGCTGTGAAAAAATATTTGAATTTGGTCAAAGGGAGGTAACGTTAGTTACTAACAAGGGAGAGCACTCTATTATTTACTCAAAGTAAACAAACATTGACTGGAAGAGAGTCATACACCGTGAAAGGTGCACGATAGTTAAATTATTAGCTAGCAGAATAGTATATATACATTAATGTAAAAATACTTATGTAATAGAATCGTGGTTTTATTGGTGAAGCATGGAGAACTGGGGGCAGCTGACATAAACTGTACAGCCTGTATTTGCCGGTAAAACGCACGTGATTTTTTTGTCTTGCACTAGTGAAAGATAAGACAATCTCACATCGCTAAAACTAGGAACTGGTCTGTCTCAAAAGTGAGAAATTCTTGTCTCAACCCGTGGGTGAGATAAGAATTTCACGCTACTTTTCCCGCAAAAATGTTACTTTTCGCAAAATGTCATTGTATCGATAAAATCGCTTAAATATTTACGTTTTGTTTATTTATCTAGTCAGCTACTTATCAATTGCCCCCGAAAATTAGGTTACAATAGAAACATGCATCCCTTTCATCAAAAACACACGCTTACACAAATTAAGGGGAAATAACTCTGTTTGTTTACATCGTCTGCTGAAAGTGCATAGCTGTCAAATAAAAATATCCTCTTGTTAAATTAGTGAGAAAAAGAATCAAACACCGGTAAGATGGCAAGACGAAAAAATCTCAGACACTCGCGGGAAAGATTTCTATTGGTCTCCAACGAGGCTCGCCGAGTTGGAGACCAAAAATCTGTCCCTTGGGTGTCTGAGATTTTTCCGTCTTGCCCTCTTACCGGTGTTAGATCCTTTATTTTTCACTAATGAGACAACACAGATAATATTTTTAGCCGTGTGAGATATCCTTGTCTCAACCCGTGGGTGAGATAAGAATTTCACGCTACTTTTCCTGTAAAAATGTTACGTTTCGCAAAATGTCATTGTATCAATAAAATCGTTTATATCAATTATGATATTCACCGCAAGTACAGGCAATAATTGTTTTATTATACCGAAACTCTATTTACAATAATGTTCGATGCAATAAACACTTATTTGTGTGTTTTTATTTTGTGTTTTCATTAACTTCATATTTGTGTTTTTAACTTCCGGTCAAGATTGTAATTCCGGATTGCAAGATTGTAATTCCGGAATGTTAAATTAGTGAGAACAAGAATCAAACATCGGTAAGAGGGCAAGACGGAAAAATCTTAGACACCCGCGGGAAATATTTCTATTGGTCTCAACTCGGCCGAGCCTCGTTGGAGACCAGGAATCTTTCCCTTGGGTGTCTGAGATTTTTCCGTCTTGCCCTCTTACCGGTGTTAGATCCTTTATTTCTCAGATAGCAAGATCAAAGGAAAATAGCGATAAAAAGATATAGCACATTTTCAAATGTTCATGTATGAAAATAGAATGATACCCATGGTGTAATAATCTCTGAAATAACCTATAATTTAACAACAATTCTTACACTTGTAAAATGTAAATAAAAATTAACATTGTATATGCATATGTCAACTTCAATCAATTTTGTGACTAAGCATAAAGACATATTGTTTATTGCAGAGGTAAGATGCGATGGTAGCAATACGACTGGATACAACAGCACATCAACCGAATCTTACTCGGCAGACATGTTCATTGTTAGGTTGGGTGTCACTTTGGTTGTTTCCATACTAGTATGTCTTACTGCAGTGGTTATATTCTACAAAAGTAAGGAAATATTTTTCACTACTTTTTAGCTAAACGTGCTATAAACTAAGCGATATTTTTTACATTATTATGCATACTTCGTACGTCTGTCTTAAAGTGAATGAGTGATTGTTGTTTAATCCCAAATGGGCAATATTTCAGCTATATCATGACTAGAACAAGTCACTTTTTAATGAGATGATGATGAGGTCCGCTTTGCAATATAGCAACACGCTTAGTTGAATTTTTATAGTACTAGTTCACCGAAACAACAGGAGACATGATAACCCAATCGGGGACATTATCCTGATGCCGAGCCAACCAGTCTTTGCACTTTCTAGTTCATACTGAATTTTTAGCGGAGGAGAAGCAACAAATACTAATTTTATAGCAGTCTTTTTTGAAGAACCGACCGAACCTCAAACCCGCGATCTACCAAACTGAAGGCGAATATGCTAACCATACACCACCGATGGTATTTCGTCCGTTTATGATGTATTATCCATCTTCCTCAATTGTTGATTGAAGATATTTGATTTATATTTTCAATTTAAGTTTTTTATGACAAGATGTTTAAACAGTGAGGGTCAGCAATTCCAACAATATTTAAACAAAAAACGAACAATCACCTCTTACCTCAAATCAACAAACGCAAATAAACACGAACAATCACCTCTCACCTCAAATCAACAAACACAAATAAACACGAACAATCACCTCTTACCTCAAATCAACAAACACAAATAAATACAAACAATCACCTCTTACCTCAAATCATTGAACACAAATAAATACGAGCAATCACCTCTCACCTCAAATCAACAAACACAAATAAATACGAACAATCACCTCTTACCTCAAATCAACAAACACAAATAAATACGAGCAATCACCTCTTACCTCAAATCAACAAACACAAATAAACACGAACAATCACCTCTTACCTCAAATCAACAAACACAAATAAATACGAGCAATCACCTCTTACCTCAAATCATTGAACACAAATAAATACGAACAATCACCTCTTACCTCAAATCAATAAACACAAATAAATACGAACAATCACCTCTTACCTCAAATCAACAAACACAAATAAATACGAACAATCACCTCTTACCTCACATCAACAAACACAAATAAATACCAACAATCACCTCTTACCTCAAATCAACAAACACAAATAAATACGAACAATCACCTCTTACCTCAAATCATTGAACACAAATAAATACGAACAATCACCTCTTACCTCAAATCAACAAACACAAATAAATACGAACAATCACCTCTCACCTCAAATCATTGAACACAAATAAACACGAACAATCACCTCTTACCTCAAATCATTGAACACAAATAAATACGAACAATCACCTCTCACCTCAAATCAACAAACACAAATAAACACGAGCAATCACCTCTTACCTCAAATCATTGAACACAAATAAATACGAACAATCACCTTTTACCTCAAATCAACAAACACAAATAAATACGAACAATCACCTCTTACCTCAAATCAACAAACACAAATAAATATGAACAATCACCTCTCACCTCAAATCAACAAACACAAATAGATACCATGTCATATGGCGTTGAAAATCCAGGTTCTGGTTTGAGACAATCACAGAATTGTACCGGTACAGGTCGATTCGGCAATACTACCAACTCGGCCATAGAAATAAAGTCGATTCGGTCATGGAATATTACGGTTTTTAGCAAGTTCTAAGCTAAAAATTTAAATTTTATTATAAATATAATGTATTTTTTTTTTTATATTAATCATGAGCTTTCCACAGTTTCTATCTAAACTTGACTTCTTCAATTTACCTAGTAAGTCAAATAATGGGCTAGAGCTGTGCCGGCGGGGATTCAGTCCCTGATACCGCCACTGAAAGCAAATATACTGGGGTTAAACCGGTTAATTGAACCACAATCCCTCTCTAGATGAATGGTTCTCAAACGTCAGTATGGAAAAAATCCAACACATATTCGCTTCTCCATTTGTGATTTATTTTTCGTATTGCATCATTGATGTACAAAAAATATATGTCTTCCCGGTACCACTAAACAGAGTCCGGTAGAGTCTGGTGAACTCCGGTAGAGTCCGGAGGCAAAATATTAGTTATATTAAATTATGTATTCCTGTGGTATTGGTTGTTTTTTTTATATATATTTCTTATTATTTCCAACAAAATACATAATAAATAATAGGTTTTTTATTGAAATATACAAGGTGATCGGCAATCGTTCATAGATTCAAAATGGCGGATATAGAGTCCGGTAGGAATATCGTCGATTTACAGCATGTATTCTGTACATTTAATGATTGATTATTATTGTATATGTGTTTATCTATAGGTATTCTATCAAAGATGGAATAAAATAGTAAGTAACGTGGAAATATTCATATATACAAGATGATAACAGAAAATGGTGTATTTAAACTTCTGTCAAACCTGAAAGTACACAAGGCAGCGCAGGCCCAGACCTCATACCAACACAACTTCTCAGAGAACTTGCACCGATCATTGCACCAATGCTCACAACACTTTTCCAAGCCTCAATAAATCAAGGCATAATACCACCAGAATGGAAAGAAGCAAATGTGGTCCCAATATTTAAGAAAGGGGACAAGTCTCGTGCAGCCAACTACAGACCCGTCTCCCTTACAGTTGTAACATGCAAAATGCTGGAACACATCATATGCAGTAGCATACACAAACATCTAGAGAAACATCAAATACTCACTAATGCCCAGCATGGTTTCAGGAAGAAGCGATCATGTGAATTCCAACTCATACTTACCATTCACTGGCACAAAGTATGGACCTCTCCGAACAAATAGACCTTATTCTGCTTGACTTCTCAAAAGCTTTTGATAAGGTCCCACATGAGAGACTACATGTACTATATAAAGCACAGTACTATGGTATCAATGGATCAACCCTGCTATGGATCCGAGATTTTCCGAGCTCAAGTAATCAAAGAGTACTAGTCGAGGGGGAATCTTCGCAAACAGCACCAGTCTGCTCTGGGGTTCCGCAAGGAAGTGTCATAGGACCATTGATGTTCCTATTGTTCATCAATGACCTCCCAGACTACGTTAAATCATGCAACGTCAGGCTATTTGTTGCTTGTGTACTGTATAGGAGAATCCATAGTGGATCAGACATGCAATCGCTCCAGGATGATATGGATAACTTACATCAGTGGGAACAAGACTGGCAAATGGAGTTCCATCCCAGCAAGTGTCAGCTTTTACGTATCACCAACAAACGTAAGCCATTTGCGATATACATGGACACAAATTAGAAGAAGTGGAATCGGACAAATACCTCGGGGTTACCATCCAAAAGAATCTCAGCTGGAATATCCACATAGACCAAATCACAAAAAAGGCGAACTCCACCAGAGCCTTTATCCAGCGGAACTTAAAGCATTGCCCCAGAGAGACGAAATCCACTTGCTATTCAATGCTTGTAAGACCGTTGCTTGAATATGCCTGTATGGCATGGGACCCACACACTGCACAGAACACACCAAAAACTAGAAGCAGTGCAAAGAAGATCTGCCCGCTTCGTGATGAACAATTACCATCAAACCAGTAGCATAACATCAATGCTACAAACTCTGCAATGGCCAACTTTAGCAGAGAGAAGAGCCAGAATAAAAGCTACAATGATGTACCGGATAGTGAATGGCCTAGTAGCTATACCACCAACAGAGCTACACACATCTATAACAACAGCAAGAGGCCATAAGCAAGATTCATAGTCCCATATGCCAGAACGCAACTGTATAGACACTCCTTCTTCCCTGACACAATACGGATTTGGAACGGCCTACCACAATCATTAGTGGAAAGCAACTCCCTGGAAACCTTTAAACAGGGGGTGCTCAGCTGTCACATGATCCCATAATCGCACACCATGTTTTTAAAATTTTAACCTAGCAAATGTACACATTTATTTTGCACCGTTGTTGTCACAACCCACATGGGCAAGTGCGATAATTCTCTACCCAGAGACCTGCACTTTATTGGAAGAAGATATGTAAATAGGGTCCGGTATTCAAAATGGCGGACAACAGAGTCCGGTACGATTTATGTTGATTTAATGTGTATACTGTATATAAATCAATTCTTATGGTTATTCCGTTGGTGTACATTAGAGAAACCATAGATATGTAAAAAAAATATGTTTTGTAAAGTGCAAAGTGTTCAGTCGTTCACGACTCAATGTTCGGACGAAGGAATGACAACAATGACTACACTAACTGAGGAACAAATCCGGAATAGCACAGAAATGCGGACTAACGAACACAAGTCATTGGAAATAATTATAAATTTATTACAAGATATGCTAACGCATAATTAAATAAAAAAAAATATTGAACCATTACATAATATAAAGTGAAATGCAGTTTTCATTTGAAATATTTACAAGAAAAGCGCTAATTTTATCTGTTTGACATATGAAAATGAAAGTAAATTATTTCATATAAATTCACAATGTACCGTCACACAAATATGAAATCTTTATTATGTATCAGAAACAACGAATGTTTAATTGACAACAACTCATAATCTACAATCAAATGAACATAACTTATTACATATAAATTCACATATATAAAATCTTTACTAAACATAAATACAACTGGATAAAAATATGGCACATTGAAAACATCACTTGGCTACAAACAAATGAAAATGACATAGTACATATAAATTTACAATATACATATCAAAATTTTATTCAACATATTATGCATAAGACACGAAATTACAATTTATTTAAAAGATTTACAAAAAAGAGTCCATCGCCCAGACACATGCCGATTCCTGTGTTCTGTCTTCACAGAACGAGTCACATGTGAAGGAATCGCATGATTCCAACCCCAAGTTACACGTGACACAGGACGACATAGTGTCACCTGTTCAAAATATTAGTAGTATTCCTGAACAGGATGTTTCTGACATGGAGGTAACCAACCTGTCGCCGGACGTAGTGCACCCTACAAAAATCCGTCGACAAATATAGTAAACTTTTTCTTAAATGTTGACAAGCTCTACGAACTTGCAACATCCATAAATCCTACCATGTCAGCCCCCCCCNCCCCCCCCCCCCCCCGGCGTCAAACAAAACATGTTCATTTTGGTATTGACGATTCCGAGAACAGGAAACGGCGCCTGTTAAAAAAACATAGTGAGTACCCTGACGACTGCGGTGCATGGCAGCAGGATAAAAACTCTACTAAGCCCCACTATTTCATCAAGTCTGATGAAACTCTACGTTATGTAGAGTCCAGTGGTGGCTTATACGGCAGGAGGGTAAAAAAGAATGTTTTCCTCGTGCTACGCGTGTCGTTTGTGTAAAGCACTTAAAGGACAACGCTATTGGCAATCTCAGGAAATCATTACCTCAACCTGAGGTTACTGAGATTGTCAGCTAGCTCTTCGGTCCGTCAGGCATTTTAAGCTCGGAGGACCAGGTCACTTTTGACGAGTTAAAAGACGAACTGACGGATACATATGACATCCCATACTTGACGGACAGACTCCTTCCTAATCTGAAGCAGTACGTGTTCAGGCCCCGTCTGCGACATCCCTGGCTTCCTCAACTTTGGTACAACAATTGTAACGAGTCATACAACAATGTGATCAAGCGGAGTACTAACTTGGTCGTCCAGAAATTACCCGATTTTATCACAAAATTGTATGATCTCGAACAAGACCAAAGTCGGAATGTTAGGGGTGCTCTGCATGACACCGGCAAATACAGTTTAGCAGCTCAGGCTACTATTCTTAAGGTTTCCTACCAAACCTGGACACAGCTGACTCCAGAACAGAGGTCAAGGAGACTATTGAACTTCATACATAAACAGACGGACTGTCAGACATCAACAGACGGACACTTGACAATCCCTGCAGTTTCACGGGTTGCACAAAAACCCGGGCAGCGAAAACGTGTTAAAAGCTGCAAAACCCAGTCAATAGACAGTAAAAAACCTAGGTTGACGTAAATTTTCTATTTGTAGTAACGAACTCTCTATGGCAATTTCTATTTTTAATAACTATTGAGCCTGCTGGAATTTCTATTTTTAGTAACTATTGAGCCTGTTTGAATTTCTATTTTTAGTAACTATTGAGTCTGCTGATTTTTATTTTTTTATTTTTAGTAACTGTTAAATTTTTATTTTTAATAAATTTAATAAATTTCCCACATAAATTATGTAACTTTATGGACGTATTACTTACGGATTTAGTTGCTCACCTGCAAGACAGGGGAGTAGCAGACATTACAGACGGATTGCAAGACTTTTTTTTTTGGTGTTTATGTCTTCCCAAGGAATAATAACAAGTAATAGATATTTGCATCGAATTCGAAGGGACGAACAATTTTAACCCGAGAATACTCGAATATCCAAGTTCCTCTGTTATCCTGCATATTACAAATGTACTAACGGGTGAAATGTGTACTTCCCGTTATTCAAGAAACGACTTTCTCGGGATAATTTGGCTCCGGATCCGCTATAGTCGTAATATTTTATTTTATTGAAATAAGCTACATTTATTAAAAATCATCTACTTTATTACAACATTTCAGTTCAAATCTCATAACAGATTTCTTCTTTGATTGTACGGTACAAATAAAATACGCAATTCACCCTTTGTTAAGTACGTCTTTCTGGAATAACCTTCATCAAGTACGCTCCATATTCGAAATGTTGTAAAGCCAAATAATATAACAAGAAACCCAAAAGGACCTAAACAGTATAGCAAAAAATCGTTTAAGATCGCCTATGCCTGAGGTAGGAGAATCTCAGTTTTGATAATAAATACATGATTCAAGAACTGTAAATTTCAATAACAAATATATCTAATAAACCATGTCAGTGACGATACGTGTTCTAATCCTGAGTATAATCCAACTACTGCTCACTCTACATTTAACCAAAAAAAAAAAATAATAATAATAATAATAATTATACAATTATTTTGTAGGGATACGTACTATGTGTAGATCGATTCAAAAGGGAAAAGGAATTTTGATCATCAAACCCGATAACAGCAATCATTCCGATGATGACCAGATTCACAATATGTTAACTATGAAATCAAAGATGCGCATTGGAGGAAGAATTATAAGTAGATCTAATCAAAATAGAAAAGGAATTTTGATCACCAAAACTGACGACATTATTGTTTCTGATAGTGACCACAGGAATAAAATATTGGCTATGAAATCAAAGATACGCAAACAAACTGACAGTGGTGTCGACCTGAATGACGAAACATGTTCTTTACAATCACATAAAAATTTTTCCACTGAAGACATCTTATAAATATTTGATATCATGTAGATTTCGTTTTCAGGTCTATTTTGCAATTCGTTCTCCTAAGCACGTCACTTTTGCTGAATATCTGTTTATATATCAAAATATCATGTCACATTGTATATATATATATATAGGAAACTTACTTTTTGTGTGTTTGTCAAAATAACCATACTGTATTTACCATGTCTTATAAACTTACTTGCATCTTATTTGTTTATTAGTTCACCTGGACCGAAGTTCCATGTGAGCTATTGCCATCACTTGGCGTCCGTCGTCTGTAAACTTTTCACATTTCAAGATTCTTCTCCGAAACCACTGGGCCAATTGGAACCAATCTTAGCAGGAATGTTCCTTGGATGGTCCTCTAAAAAGTTTCTGTTTTTTTTGTTCCAGTCGGATATTCAACATGGCTGCCAGGGCCAATAATATTCTCTGATTGGCTGAAATTTCAAAGATCTTCTTCTCTGAAACTAATGACCTGACTGAACCCAAACTGTAAATGAATGATCATTGGAATTAGTCCAGTCAATCTACGCTTTTACCTCAAACTAATTGCAAAAGAATTTATTTCAACTGTAATTAGTTCTTGACATAAACATATTCAACATATAAAAAGTCTAGAAAAATCTAAATAGGGGAAAAGTAAGAATTTTATGAAAACAAAATATGCAAAAATATGAAAATAAGGGAGACAACTCGTGTATAAATTGCATATGCTTCATTCGAATTTTTAACTAGAAAAATTCAGATTCAACCGATGGAACAGTAATGGTAAGCTTAAGAATAATAATTAACATCTATTATTTACAGTTTTACTTTATAAAATGTTTAGGGTCATATAAATTCGGAAATTTGCAACAGCCGCCGTTGTTTGTTGACATCCTGATTTCATCTGCTACAAGTACAAATCAATTCACTGAGCATTTTCCGTTCTCACCAAATAGTTCAGTCAATCTATGGGAAAAAATAGCCAAACCTCAAACTAATTGCAGAAGAATTTAACTCTGGATTTTCTTGTGTCAAAATGTCTTCCTAATACCATATCAAAAGTCTAGAAAAATCTAGATAGGGAAAAATATTTTTTTCATGAGATTTTCTAAACCCTCTCACTATTTCAGCATACATATTTTTTTTTAACATATACAGTTGTAAATGTGGAAAAAAGAGCATTCAGTGAAAGTTTAGTCATACCAATCATGCATCAAACTAATGAGAGGAGTTTTATCTTTCAAATTGATAAATAAAATACAGGTCTTCTTTCTGTGCCTTCTCTATTTAATCCAAAAATGTACTATTACCCTGCCGAAATTAATAAATAGGTGTTGTAATATTTAAAAAAAAAGATATTTGTGGAATTGGTCATTTTCAATCAAACAATTGAGTAAAATAAAGCACAACATAGTAACATATAAAATTATATGGGGCCAATAATACTGATTGTTTACAACTATGTATACAAAATGGGAATTTGGATTATTAGAATTTCCCTTTTCTCTCAATTTTTCGATTCTTTCTTGTTTACACAAAAGAAAATATATATAATATAGAAATTATGATGCAACTTAATGTTGTTGCTTATATATAGGTAATAACAAGAAGTCTATTTTGAATAACAGGGTGCAGATCTATATTCCGAATAAAAAATATTCCAAAGGAAAATGCAGAGATTTCTTGTGTTTTATCTCGAAGACAAAAAAGGGGGACAACATAGTTATGATAGATATAAAAGGTTTCATATTTGAAATAAAAACCTTTTTACTGTTGGAATGGATAACTTGTGCAAAATGGAAGATTTTCAGTTTTTCTAATTTGTACATATGATATTACATACTGACTTGACTGTCCAAATTGAAAAAAAATTAAATCTTACCTAACAAGATAGTTTAAAATTCTATCCTATTTTTTTTTATAAAATGGTCAAAAAACTTTAATTTTTTAATAGCAGTATATTAGAAATAGTAGCAGTAACCTATGAAAAGTATTGATGTAGCAGTAATGCATAACGTCTACTGAAGTTACAATACACATTCAGCATTTAAAATCAATAAGATTGTCAAAACGTAAAAACATGTAACAATACTGATATGTTTCAGATCACATAGTCCTAATTACATATCTTTAGTCATGTCTTCACCTGTTATATTTTTTAAGTTTGAATTTGAGCGACTAACACCTTTACAGTCTCCACATCCAACTGTACAATCTAAACCATGTTTCCTACCACTACATTTTTAGTGACAGTTAAGTTTACAACTGTTATTACTTTAATTAGTCGCTCATGTGCAGGGGGTAAATTTGTTCTTGTAGGAAAAAGTTTACCGTTCACACTTTCCCACCCCCATTCTAGAGGGTTGATATGATATGTTGTTACTACCCACTCTTGTAGTTGCAGATAAGCACGTTTGCTGTGGTAACATTCGAGAGGTCATGTCACAGCCAGAAATAGCATGAACAAATGGCAGTATATGGCATGCGTCCAGTCCAAGTGTTGACTTTGTCTTACGGATATCTCATATTTTCATCGTTGTAGAGCTGGTACTCATTGATTTGAAATATATATCGCTTGAATCAATATCAAAATGGAAATGCAAATTAAGTATTAACAGATCAGTACCTTCGCCAAGAAGAACTGATGGATTGTTGACAGCACTTTCAACTGTAGTTTTGATTCGATTCGGTGATCATTTACGATCGCATCTATCCAAATGAGCTTGCAGTTAGGGATACTCCTGATACTCAAAAGTATGCTTCTTACCCTGACCTTCACCGTGAGGTCGACAAATGCGATTACTTCACTTTTCCAATAGTCAACTTCCCCTTCACCAGTAGCAATATTCCAGCATCACCAGCATATGAGGTTTACATTTCTCAACTTATACGTTATTCTGGACTTGTGCCAAGTGCTATGCTTTTCTGGACAGAGCTCAGCTGCTGACTCAGAAGCTACTTAAACAAGGCTATGCTGCTCCTATGTTGAAGTCATCGCTACACCAATTCTTGTTGAGATCACAATCTGGTTGACCGCTACGAAATATCCATATCTCAAATGATAATGGATCTTTTATGTTTACGTAGTTGTTTCCGTCCTCTATCACTGCCACTACTTTTACCGGACTTTACTGTAGATATGAGTAACATGGCGGGTGTCTTATAAGAAGCAGGTACTGCTTACCATTCACGAGCACCTTAGTTCACTCCCGGTGTTTTGGTGGGTCCGTGTTGCTCATTCTTTCAGTCTTCTTGTGTTGTCCTATTTTGTGTCTTTACATTCTGAGTTTCATTTTGTGATATCCATTACGATTTCTGCATAAAACGATGTTCGGCTTCCTCTTCACCTCCATGTGTTTGTAAGGTGGCTCGTGTTTTATTTACGTTATTTGTGTTTGCTTGCACCTAGTGGTGTCCAACACATATTGCATTGTGTTTTTGCTTTGTTTTTCTTCGTCTTGTATGCCCTATGATGCCAGTGTCTCTGGATTGTCCATTATTGATTGTCCCTTCGGTGTTCTATAGTTAATGTTTATTTGACAATTAAGACATCTGCATCACCAGAGGTATGTATTGTTGAACATCCCTATTTGAATAATATTTAACTTGGCATGTTAATAACGCTTTGTTTATTTTCCGAATCTGCTAGGAATAGTTCCATCTTTGATTTGAATGATGTATATTCATTAAATAACACTTTATCCCCATCTGCTGTCCCTGTTCGCCTTAGATGTGCCATATCCTTAATAGACTATATACTGTTGTGTGTTGTAAAATCGTTATTTCTATGGGTGTTGTGTGTTGATATTTATTTCAAGCGTTATTTTTCACATTTTTTACTTTTGTATGTATATAGATGTTTGCTTATTCGGCGATTTTTTCATTACACAATTGTATTCAAGTTTGCTCTTCTTTAAAATCTATTTTAAAAATCGCTATCTACTGTTTTGTCAAACAGCCTTTATTTCTATGTGTTTTTATCCCAAATGGTTTTCCATACATTTTTTTCACCGAAAAGTGTTGAAGGTTTCTTGTTTAATCATTATATATTTTCCACATACAATATTGATTTTCTAACTTTTTTTTATTTCATTGTATTATATGTCATATACATTTAACACTGACATTTGGTGAGAACGGAAAATGCTCAGTGGATTGATTTGTACTTGTAGCATATGAAATCAAGATGTCAACAAACGGCGGCTGTTGCAAATTTCCGAATTTATATGACCCTAAACATTTTGTAAAGTAAAACTGTAAATAATAGAAGTTGATTATTATTCTTAAGCTTACCATTACTGTTCCATCGGTTGAATCTGAATTTTTCTAGTTGAAAATTCGATTGAAGCATATACAATTTATACACGAATTATCTCCCTTGTTTTCATATTTTTGCATATTTTGTCTTCATAAAATTCTTACTTTTCCCCTATTTAGATTTTTCTAGACTTTTTATATGTTGAATATGTTTATGTCAAGAACTAATTACAGTTGAAATACATTCTTTTGCAATTAATTTAAGGTTTGGCTATTTTTTCCCATAGATTGACTGGACTAAATGTCCTTTACCAAGTTTCTGTTTTTTATGCCGATCGGAATTTCAAGATGGCCGCCACCGCAGGACATATATTAACATTGGACCCAATGGGAAAATGTTCAAATGCCTTCTTCTCAGAAACTACAAATATGATTAAAGTCAAACTGTACATGAATGTTCATTGGATGGTCCTCTACAAA
>MJUT01062158.1:4271-17094 GCA_002080005.1 Gigantidas platifrons | reverse complement strand
CCACCGCAGGACATAGATTAACATTGGACCCTATGGGAAAATGTTCAAATGCCTTCTTCTCATAAACTACAAATATGATTAAAGCCAAACTGTACATGAATGTTCATTTGATGGTCCTCTACAAACTTAGGTTTTTTGTTCCGATATGAAATTCAAAATGGCGGCTACGGCAGGACTTAGTTTAACATTGGACCCTATGGGAAAAATGTTTCAAAACGCTTCTTCTCTGAGACCACTTGAACAATTGAAACCAAACTGCCCAGGAATGATCATTGGAAGGTTCTTTACAAAGTTTATGTTTTTTATGCCGATCGGAAATCCAAGATGGTCGCCACCGCAGACATAGATTAACATTGGACCCTATGAGAAAATGTTCAAATGCCTTCTACTCAGAAACTACAAATATGATTAAAGCCAAACTGTACATGAATGTTCATTGGATGGTCCTCCACAAACTGTAGGTTTTTTGTTCCGCTATGAAATTCAAAATGGCGGCTACGGCAGGACTTAGTTTAACATTGGACCCTATGGGAAAATGTTTCAAAACGCTTCTTCTCCGACACCACTTGGACAATTGACACCAAACTGCCCAGGAATGATCATTGGAAGGTCCTCTACAAAGTTAATGTTTTTTATGCCGATCGAAAATACAAGATGGTTGCCACCGCAGGACATAGATTAACATTGGACCCTGTGGGAAAATGTTCAAATGCCTTCTTCTCAGAAACTACAAATATGATTAAAGCCAAACTGTACATGAACTTTCATTGGATGGTCCTCTACAAACTGTAGGTTTTTTGTTCCGATATGAAATTCAAAATGGCGGCTACGGCAGGACTTTGGACCCTATGGGAAAAATGTTTCAAAACGCCTTTTCTGTTAAACCACATGGACAATTGAAACCAAACTGCCACGGAAGTATCATTTGAAGGTCCTCTAAAAAGCGTGGGTTTTTTATGCCGATCCGAAATTCAAGATGGCTGCCACCACAGGTCATAGTATTAACACAGGACCATATGGGGAAAATACATAAATATGTTCTTCTCTGAAGCTATTGCACTGATTGAACCGGTACCTAAACTGTGCATCAATCATTGGTAGGTCCTTTACAAACTTTGTGTTTTTGATGTTGATCGAAATTCCAAGATGACTACCACTGCAGGACATAGTTTTTACATAGGACCAATTGGTTCTTTTTATAACCAGGTGAACGATACAGGCTCTTGAGAGCCTCTGATTTTTTAATCAATTATTTTTTGTGTGTTTGTCAAAATAACCATATTGTATTTACCATGTCTTATATCTATTATCTGTTAATTTCGACATTTACGTAAAATGTGTTGTATAGTTTGACCTCATATAACACATATACTGTGTCTGCGCGTTATCATATGAAATATTGATATGTTCCGCTTGTCAATCCTTTCCCTATTCATGACTTATAACCGGGTTTGTAACAAGATTAACACGACGGGTGCCATACGTGGTGCAGGAACTGCTCAGTCATTCGGAGCACCTGTTTTAGTGGGATTCGTGTTATTCTATCTTTAGTTTTCTATATAATGTTTTGTAGATATCATTTTACGTACTGTACTTTTATTTCGTTTGGTCATTGTGTTTTCCGTCCTTCTTCGCTTTACGACTTCTGATTGCTCCTATTGGTACGTTTATGTTCCATAATAAGGGAGCATGTAAATCATGGATCATTTACCTTGTGATGGAGACTAGCATTTTTGTCAAAGCAAAAGGGTAAAGAATGACCATATAAACATAATTACCATATTTTGGAAAAATTGATGATGTAACAGAGAGTATAATTTAGTAACACATTTCAAACACAAATGTATTTACAGAATTTCACAACCGAAACACTGACTACTGGGTGGATGATACTCACATGAATTTATAGTTCACCAGCAGCGGTATTAATTCGGTGATAGCAATAAAAACGTAAATACCCAATTAAATACGCACGATGCATTTCCGGAATAACCGTCATCGTGTAATTTCATAATCAAAAGATTGGAATATCAAATAATGTAGGAATCCTTTGAGATCAAGTAAACCATCGAGCCTAATCAAGATAACAATGTACTCGAAATAAATACTGTTGAATAAATACGTAGTTAGATTTTGGTGCACACGACGCGTTTCTAGAATAACCTTCATCGGGTACACTAAAGTAAAACAACTGGAAAGCCAAATATTAAAAAAAAAAGTCACTGTAAATACTTCAGTGTCTTGAAATATTAATTGTATATCAATACTATGCCAGTTATTTTTCCTGATATACATGTACTTTTTTTTTTTTTTTTGAAACAGCGATCCACGAATTTACGTATTCCACGAACTGTATTTTTTCTTCCATCCACGAAAATTGATACCCACGAATTAAAATGAATCCACAGTATATAACTTGGTGAGGGTTAACTAACACACCAGTCATTCGATGCGCAATAATCAAAATACCGTGTCCGATTCTGGTGCTATGATTATTAACAAAGAAGGCCGAAGGATTTTTAAATATGCATTTCAGGAATTTGATTAAGTAAATTGTATGAGATATAATGAATGAAAATATTGTCCAGTTGTGGTTATATGCTGGGAGTAATGTATCTTGTTATATGTTATCACGAAATGAACACCAGCAGCATAATTAAAACTTCACGAACAAGGCATACCCTCCCTACCCGATGTATCCGTTAATAATAATATTGGTTAAACACCGGAATCGAACCCGGTATAGAGTATTACGGTGGTGAATGACACGCGTGTTATATAGCACTAATCGATTAAGTTTGACCACTTTTTAATCGGTTTAAGGAAATGTGTCTACTACATTTGTATATTCACATCCGTAAGTACATGTATGTTGTAATTTCATTTTTTTATATTAAAAAATTAATATCATATTATTAATCATAAACCATAACATTTACATTTTATCAAAATTTTTACTTTAAACTTCATATATTTGTAGTTTCCAATATTTTGTGTAAAAATTTGAGAAAAATTGCAGCGATTACACTTTTCATGTGTTTTCAGAATATTACAATGAAAAAAATACAAATACATGTACATGGTTTATTGAGTTTCACAGATAACAATCCTTAATATTGAAATAAAAAAAGAGATAATCAGAAGAAATAGAATAAGCTATTGTAACAAGTCTCTGATAGGTTTAGATCTTTAATATTAGTAGAAGTCACTTGTAAGTGAAAGACCTTTAATACTGTAACAAGTCTATCATTTCATGGTTGATTACAGCTTTCCATTCTGCTATTAATACATGTATATTCAACTCTTTTCGTTGCACCCCTTTTCCTTTATTTTATCCCAATAACCAAGAGTTGTTGGTTTTGTACATCCCATAGGCCCTCCTACATGCATTCTGGCATAATCCTGACATGTGTTGGTACATTTCCAGCCACCGTATCTCTTCATATAGGCACGCACACATTTTTTAGAACATTCATAGTCCTTAGCACACTCCTCAAAACCTACAAACAGTACACCAATGTTAAATATATCATTTACATTTATAATTAAAATGCATATGTTGAATTATTTATTGAAATGTAGTTTTATGTCTGATATGAGAAAGAATTGTATTAATAATATTTTTTTTTCAGAAATGCTAATATTCTAAAATTTGGAGAACTAATGAATCAAACTAAATTATCAAAACTTAAAAAACTATTTGTATTTATTAGATTTATTAATAACAATATGTGTCCTGGTTAACTTTGGTATGTATAACTTCACCATGTTGTAAATAGTGTACATATTTTATATTTTTCAATGTATTTGTTTATTTATTGTATATAGTCTGTATACCAGTGTACTTACAAAGATTTATCAGAAATAATAAAAATAAAAATAAAAACAATTGTGAGTGAGTGAGTGATTCTTGATGAACGCCAACTCAGCAATATTTCAGCTATATCATGGCGAGAACAAGTTAATTCTCAATGAGATGAAGATGGGGTCCGCTTTGTACTAGACCAATACGCTTAGTTTGATTTTTATAGTGCTAGCTCACTGAAACAACAGTCCGCGGGTAGACATGTCATCCCAATTGGACACATTATCATGATTCCAAGCCAACCAGTCTTCGCTCTTTCTCCTTAATGCTGCGTTCTTAGCGGAGAAGCAACAAATACACATTTCATAGTCTTTGGTTTTACCTGATTGGGACTCGAACCCACGATCTACTACACACGAGGCGAGTACGCTAACCATTACACCAACGATACGGTTGTGCTGGATTATGTAGTGTGTACTTAATCCTACTTTTAGCAATATACATGCAGTTATTTTGTGGCGATCAAACTAATTTTTGTTCGGTTCATGAAGAAATAACCTCAATCAGGTTGTACACACTGTGTAACCCGCGTAGCGGATTACACAAGGTTGTGTAAAATCTGATTGAGTTTATTTTGAATGAATCGAACAAATGATTTCGATCAATCCTTATAAATTAATTCAATCTTTTTTTGTTATGATATTGAAAAATATATTTATTTTTTCAAAATAAGGTTAATAATCGGAAATAAATTTGAATAACCCCAAAGGTGCCCCATTTAAAGAAAATCACCTGATGACAACGGCACACGACGCCTATTTTTAGATTCCGTTCATTGATTAATAACCTCAACTTTTTAAACCAATGAAAACACGTATAAAATGACATGTGACTGTAACATTAATTTATATATGGTTGGTTGGGTGGTTTTATAATGTTTAACGCCACTTTCAACACTATTTCAGTTACATCGTGGTGGTCAGTTTTATTGGAGGAGGAAACATGAGTTCCCGCAGAAAACCACTGACCTGTCGCAAATCACTGACAACCTTTATCGCATAATGTATCGAGTATATCTCACCACTAAAGTTGGTAGTTCGAACCCGCACATGTCGAGATAAACCCGATACAACATTATGTGATAAAGTTTGTCAGTGACCTTCGACAGGTCGGCGGTTTTCTCCGGGGACTCCAATTTCCTCCACCAATAAAACTGACCGCCACGATATAGCTGAAATATTGTTGATAGTGCCGTTAAACACCATACACAAGTTATTAAAGGAGTGATATATTGAATATTATTAGAACTACAAAAATGTATTACCATTACAGCAGGCATCAGTGTGATGCGTTTCACACGATAATCGTATGATTGTTAGAAGAAAAATAACCGCTGTAGACACATAGAAATACTTACTGTTTCCTGGTTTGCCACAGTCTAGCCAATAAACTTTTTTAATCTTGAAGGGACCACAAGAGGGGGTACCACCATCGTCTTCACATTGTACAGTTGCATCACAATTCGTCTCCGCCTTAACATAGATATATTATGTGAATTTATTTGTTTCAAAGGCAACATTTCAACTCTTTAAACGTACAATAATCAACTTAAATGTAACTGAGTCGGAACAATTAACTGGAGATAACCATATTGTTAATGTTAGGGGGGTCATGGTGTTTAACGTCACGTTCAACAATATTTCAGTTAAATCACGACGGTCAGTTTTATTGTAGCAATGTAGCAGGAAACCGGAGTGCTAGAACAAAACTTTTCTCCACATTTTCTACAATGTACATAATTTAATCGGTATAAATGATATCCTGCATGTTCAATTTACAATTGATAATGTTTCTTTCAAGCACATTGATTGATTGGTGTTCAATGCCAACTTTAGCAGTATTTCAGCTATTTCGTGACGTGAACACATTTTATATTATATTAACTTAGACACCTACAAGATCATTAGAAATAAAACATACATTTGCAAATAAATGAATTTCTTTAAAAAATTCAAAATTGTGTTGCATGCGTCTTTCAAACAGAAGACTTCATGTTTGTTATTCTTTCCATTATATTACAAAAAATAGTTCCTTAAGCCACCTTTCAATATAAAGTTTGCAGGTCTGTCTGCCAACTTTCACTTCGAAAATGATAGGTCAAACGAAAATCTAGAAAATGAAAAACATCGCAGATCAAAAGTTCTGGACAGAGCCCAGCTGCGGACGCAAAAGCTACTCAAACAAGGCTACGTTGCTCCAATGTTCAAGTCGTCACTACAAAAATTCTACGGTCGCCATCACTATCTAGTTGACCGTTAAGAAGTATCTATGCCTCAAAAGACAATGGATCTTTTACTTTTTGCGTAGATGGCTCTTTTCTCTATCACTGCCAATACTACTTTTACCGGACTTGACTGTATACATGAGTAACACGGTGGGTTTCCTATAAGAAGCCGGAACTGCTTACCCTTCGTGAGCATCCGAGTTCACCCTCGGTTTTTTGTGGGGTCCGTGTGGCTCATCTTTTTAGTTTTTTGCGTTGTCCTATTATGTGTCTTTACGTTCTGAGTTCCGCGTGATTTGTGTTTGTACAGAGTGTGTGGCTCAATGAGTTAGGTAGTTGGATTACCTAACAACTCATACAAGCCTATCACCAATACGGCGTGGGTTCGCGCCCGGCTTTTTAAATTTCAAAAAGGGTGCACTCGACTTGCAGCGGCAAGTGATAAAGTTTACCAGTTGCTTGCCCAGGGTCGGTGGTTCTCTTCGGGTACTCCACCACTAAAACCGGTCGCCATGATATAGTTGAAATATTGCTGAAAGTGGCGTTAAACACAATACATTGTAAATCAAATCATTAAATCAAAAGTGTTTGTACAGTGGTGTCCAACAAATATTGTGTTGTGATTTTGTTTTGTTTTTCTTCGTCTTGTGTGCCCTATGGTGTCAATATCTTTGGATTGTTCTTTTTTGATTGGCTCCTTCGGTATTATCTAACGTTTATTCCCTGATGAAACCTTCATTATTTTCAGTGGATATCTACATGCACTTACGTCACAGATACACTGAAGACACTTGTCAGAGATTCCTGCTGAAAATCCAAAATTGACTTTTGTAGTCAGGACCATGAAAACAACGACCAAAAGAAAAGACAACTTCGACATCCTATAAAAGAGAACAAAATGAATAGTTATCAAGACATATATGTTGCCACACAGGCGGCCACGATCGTGGAATAGTTGCATTATCATCTTCAGATGTAATCAGTTCCTATCAGTACTATTTTTACAGGTTAGATTTCAGTTCGTGGTATAGGTTGGTAGCCAGCTGATCTTGGACTGCATATGTAAATATAAACCCAATTACCACATCGTGGCAATGGAGGTTTTTACAATTATACCAATTTATCCCGTATTGATTAATAAAATCATGGCGGCGATCGTGTGAAAGAATATCCATGGGTGAAAATGAAGATTGCCACGTGACAATTACGATGTGTATTTGTTACTGACAACGAATAATAAGGAAATACAGTCGGTTGTAAGAGCTCCTTAGAACTTATGCTATCTTGTTTTTTTTTGTATATAAATGCCGAATTTAAATAAAGCTTACTTAATTGGTGTCACATGACATTTATTAATATTGATACCATGACAATATCACGTCTTTCTGAGATTAATAAAACTACAGCCCAGATTTAAACTGCAAAATCTGGTATCTGCGCGTATTATTTCATAGTACTTAGCTGTTGCTAACATTCTGGTATATCTAAATAAATCATAAACAGATCAAAGGAAAAGAATGCATTCATGTTAAGTATAGATTCCCCTTGTGTTATAGGCAGATTATGATATTTCTGGTAGCAGATGGAGAGTACGTTTCTCCTATAACCAAAACGTCAAAAATATTTTGAATTACAGTTGTTCATTTTCATCGGTACGGTAATAACCCTCTTAAAGAAATTGGCGGGAATTCTCATGCAGAAAATGAATCTCCGTAGTGATTAGAAATGCTACGAAAATTTAACCAACTACTTAAACACGCTAAGAATAAATAGAAGACATTTAGGATAGATAAAGCAAACAATATTATGAAAGCAAGAATCACACATCTTCAGCGCTATCGACTATTTAACAAATGAAGCGAGTCATTGCACTTTTCAATTTGTGTAATGATTAAATATTAACAATTTTATAACTGATTAATTGGAGTATGAAATGTTTCTATTGCTATTAATATATATGTTTTTTAATTTCATAATTTTACATGGAAGAAAGACATGAGTTTCATCTTCACGAACATTGCATTTGTAGTAAAACAAAGTATGTTTCTATTTACCTGTTTTTGGACTCCGTGTTGCGATGCCAGTGGTTTGAAACGTCTATTTGACAGTTTCGTCTTCTTAATAATATAGATTTCCGGGTGACAGTGTAGTTTAACAAATTCAGCTTAGGCTGTAATCGTAGAACACATTTTTTTACATCAATGTTTAGAGAGTACATTATCCAGTTTAATCCGTATTATTGTTACATGTACACGTATATTACAAACACGCTTGTACATGTAGATAATTCCAAAATTGCAATCACTTTTCATTCTTTACTAAAATAACCGACATTTCCTATTGCTCAGGCAATACAACATTATGTGATAAAGTTTGTCCGTGACTTGTGGCAGGTCGGTGGTTTCCTCCACCAATAAAACTGACCGCCACGATATAACTGAAATATTGTTGAAAGTGGCGTTAAACACCATAAACCTAAACCCAAAATCTAAAGCTATTTTTATACACTTTTCCTAACTTTATACGTTTTCCCCATCTTTATACACATTTCCCATCTCTATACACTTTTCCTAACTTTATACGTTTTCCCCATCTTTATACACATTTCCCATCACTATACACTTTTCCTAACTTTATACGTTTTCCCCATCTTTATACACATTTCGCATCTCTATACACTTTTACTTTGCTCATGGTAGTTGGATTTATAACTACTTATACAATAAGTGCCAAACACCACTAACATTGTGAGTTCGAATCCTTCTCAGGCGAGGTGTACTCGTTATGTGATAAAGTTTGTCAGTGACTTGCGACATGTCGGTGGTTTTCTGTGGGTACTCCGATTTCCCTCACCAATAAAACTGACCGCCACGATATAACTTAAATATTGTTAAATAAAGTGGCGTTAAACACCATAACCAACCCCTAACCCCTTTTACATCTAAAACATGGCAAACTAAGTAAAGTCACATGTTGAGCAGAAACTGCTCACCCCCACCATCCCTCCCCAGGATGACCTGATTTCACCCCTGATTTTTAGTGTAGTTCGCGCTGCTCGATCTTTAGTTTTTCGTGTAGTGTTTTCTATATCATTGTTTGTCAGTTTTTCTTTTGGTCATTGTATTGTCTGTCCTTCGATTTACGGATTGTGATTTTCAAACTTTTCTCAACGTAATATTTTCCTCGCCTAGCTACCTGTTATATATATAAATATATATACATCATACATGTAAGCAGTGTTTCATTAATTTACAAATCACACTTTGTAAAGCAATAAAGATTTTTGTACGAACTTGACCTCAAATGAGATCTTTTCATTGGCTATAGTCGGCATTTTATCAGCCGATGTGTATACAGAAACTCTGTTGTAGGATGGGAATTATGAATGAAGATACTCCCGAAGATTGTATTTAATCATTCGGATTTCCATTATTTTCACTATGAGCGTGTCGTGTTCTCTAAATAAAAGTTAGAGAATTCCGAAGGGGCAATGAAAACAAGGACAATCGAGAGAAACGGGTAAGATAGCTACGTTTTTATTACCAATTGTACATTTTTTTAGTATTCATTTACCTCACTTTTAACAAAGAGATTTCCACCTAGCTATGGTACAAGAATTCATACAAAAACAAGAATAGAAGATAGTATAAATATTTCAATTTAGATATTTAAATTACATAAACAAATGCACAATGTGATTTGCCCTGAGATAAAGGGAATATTTCATAAAAGAACATAAAGGTTTTAATCGTTACTATATTCAGGTATTACTTACGTCTCTAATGTGCCGAGTTTTATCCAATGGTCAAACTCTAAAATACCAAATGGTCTGCGTAGATCTTTGTAGGTCGGTTTGACAGGGGTCAGGTCATTATTCCGACAGCCCATTGCTCTGACGGCCCATTATTCCGACAGCCCATTGCTCCGAGAGCCCATTTCTCCGTCAACCCATTATTCCGTCAAAAATGGTCAAAAGTAGTATAATTATCTTAAAACCTGTTGTTTTTCTTCTGTACCTAACGGAAGACTGACTTTAATCTTTATACTCGCTGGGCGGATTGTTTCTGTATTAAACTAAAGGGTAAATATGGGGTCAAAGTCAAATGTCATGGTGCTAGCAGATTCCTCACATCATGACGACATGAGAAATCTCAGTACCGATTTCGGATGGTCGAACACTTCTACATTTTGGATTTAATCATGAAAAGTTTACACCGACACAAAAATTACTGGAGGGATGGGGGGGGGGGGGCAAATTGCATGAAATTTTAATATTATTTTGAAATTTTGAAGTAAATTAAACGAAAATGAAAAATGAATTATAATTCGAAGGTAAAAATGTGGGAAGGGAGGAAATTCGTGTCTGAAAATAAAATCTATTTGGCCTAAAAATCACATTTGAGTTCTCGATCATGCAACAAACAAAGTAGCCAATTTCAGTTCAGAGGTTTTTAATAGCAAATTATTGTTAACCATAAATGTAAACCTTTACCTCCACTGCTACCAAGTGACCATTTTGAATATATGTTTACCGCCAGTGCAGTAAAGGACATTCATGTACTGAAGATATATGTCACGCTTAGTTTTGATTCCTCAAGCCATTTTTCAGAAACAAATTTCGAAGTTAAGCCATGGATTTGTGGATTGAGTTCTATTTTATATTGTCGGAAAAATGGGCCGTCGGAGTAATGGGCTGTCGGAATAATGGGTTGTCGGAGTAATGGGCTGTCGGAGTAATGGGTTGTCGGAGTAATGGGCTGTCGGAGTTATATGGGCTGTCGGAATAATGCTACGCACCCGTTTGACATATAGAACATAAATTTCCACATCTACTAAATATTTACTAATAAAACGTAGATATCAAATTTAGTGCGCACAACACGCTTCTGGAATAACCTTCATCAGGTACGCTCAAAATTGAAAGGTTGGAAAGCCAAATAATCTAAAAAGCTTTGCGAGAAAGTAAACTAAATGGCTTATATTTGCAAAAAAAAAAACATTGATCTGCAGTTATTACAGTTTTTATTGTAACGTCCTGTTTTAATTGCTAAAGGTTGGGCACTTAGTTTTGACATCAGTGATTTAGGAAGGTCAAATTCAAGTGATTTGAGGTTTAATTTTGCTGCTTTCATAGAGCCAAATAAACCAAAATGTAACCACATCCAAAAAAATCCCAATTTACGATAGTTCAAAGTTTCCGAAAGTTTGCTCTAAAATAAAAGTTTACTTGAATTATTATCCTTCACCTTTGTTTATTTCAGCTTGAATTTTTGCCCTAAATAACTGTTTTATTCTTCCTGTTTTTGAGAGAAAATATAGGCTTCACTACCACGTGTTGAAGTCAAATTGGAAAAGTGACAAATTTTTTTCACAACTGTCTAAACATTGTATGGTCTCTCCTTTAATTTTCGGCTTCTGATAACCTCTTTGTATCTTCAAAAAAGGGACTCCCCTAAAAAATGGAGATGGTCTAGTCTTTGATCGAGTGCCTGTGACATTTACCATAAAGAAGTCGATAGCTCTTTCTTATCGTCAAAATTTGATGTAACAATACATAATGTAAACAAAATAACGACATTGGAGATAAATATGAATGTTTAAAAAACCTATAATACGACACAATGATTAGCTATTTTTATCTTAGGGGTTTTTGAACTGCTAATTATATGTATAGATATTTGGAAATTTTCTATTGGGAAATTTCAAGTTTCTATTTAAAGATGACAAATAATTATTACACATAACAATACGTATAAGTACATGTGACCTCTATACAGGTAACATTTATTTATCCTGAGAAAACCTTAGAATAAAAATAAATAGTATGCGAAATTATTGGCAGTTATTTGATACAGCTTTAATTCAATTGTACATATATATAGATTGATAAATACCTAAATAGATAAATAGATAGTAATATATATAGTTAGTTAGAGGCCTGTTTTTATAACCGCATGGTTAAAACCACATCGAAAAAAAAAACGCTCAACCATAAAGCAGTTTAAAACCAGGTTAATGGTTAAGAATTAACAGGCCTTAGATTAAATGAAGACAACTAGCTTCGTACTTTCAAATGTTCAACGGTTGTCAAATTGTGTAAATGTCAACAACTAGATAGATAAATAGATAATATCCATATGGAAATTGTAGGAAAGTCACAAATCACCCTGGGAACAGAGACACTTGTTATTGACTTGAAGTTAGACGTGTCAGTTCATTAGTGCGAAGGGCCAATAGTCCGAAGGGTCAATAGTCCGATGGACTAATGGTCCGAAGGGTCAATAATCCGAGCAAAATCGAATTTTGAACGACCTCGAGACTACAATGATTAAATCCAAAATGTAGAAGTGTTAGACCATCCGAAATTGGTACTGAGATTTCTCATGTCGTCATGATGTAAGGAATCTGCTAGCACCATGACATTTGACTTTGACCCCATATTTACCCTTTAGTTTAGTACAGAAACAATCCACCCAGTGAGTATAAAGATTAAAGTCAGTCTTCCTTTAGGTATAGAAGAAAAACAACAGGTTTTAAGATAATATACTACTTTTGACCATTTTTGACGGAATAATGGGTTGTCGGAGAAAAGGGCTGTCGGAGCAATGGGCTGTCGGAATAATGGGCCGTCGGAGCAATGGGCTGTCGGAATAATGGGCTGTCGGAATAATGACCTGACCCCAATAGAAATGGTTGCCACGTTTTCTCGTGTAATAACACATTCTTTTCGACAG
>MJUT01062146.1:32029-47136 GCA_002080005.1 Gigantidas platifrons | reverse complement strand
AGACAGATGAAACTATTTATTGCTTGAAATGATCTTCTGTTAAATCAATTGCAATATCATTTTAATTTTTAATTATCATATAGGTAATCACAGTTCAATTCTAGACAAAACAATATATCCAGGCAGCAGGAAGTTTCTGCACTCAAATGACCCCTTGCGAACTGACACAGCATTTCACTCAGCTAAACCAGAAGAGGGGACAGTCAACAAACGAACCATGCGAGAAGAAATGGCCATAGCACGATACCAAGACAATCTGCAGCGAGAAATGGATGAAACAGGGTATTTATTTAATTAATGATTCAAAATATTAGTTATATTGCTAAAATAAATTATTATATAATTAGTATTCCTCAATAATTATGAATATTAGCAATAACTCAGCTCAAGTCAGGGCAAGTTATTGAACTTTTATAAAATTGAATAAAGGGTTTGGTTGTGGTGTTTAACACCACTTTCATCAATATTTCAATTATATTGTGGCAGTCAGTTTTATTGATGGGAAAATTGGAATACCTGGAGAAAACCACCGACCTGCCCAAAGTCACTGACCAACTTTATCACGACTTTAGTGGTTTCATTTACATGTAGATCATCAACTCGATGAACAGTATAGGTTATGTAGGTTATGCACCCAGATAGAAACAAACACACACACAAAAAGAAAAATACATATGCATAATAAAAACGCAGCTATCTAATTTAGTATGCAAAACATGTTTCTGGAATAACCTTTATAATACTATTTTAGAAATACTACAAATATGAAAATGATGGAACATATCTCCCCAATAGTTGCAAACAATTTACCAAAAAGTGTCTTCAACATACTTATCACCTACAATAAAAGATATATCATTTTTGATATTTTAGGAAAAAGACTTCAACACTCATTTCAGCTGTCACTCATCAGACTGGGAGGTATGGGAGCAACCACTGGTTCAGATTAAACTTAGACCTTCAACAAAAGCATGCACCTGTGGAGCCAATGCATGCCATAAAGGTACAAAATATTTCAACATTTCATCAACTGGACGGGGTATTTTAAATTTACACAGGCATGTATTACTTCTTAACCTTAATACTTTAAAAAAAAAGTCATCAAGTGCCAATAGAGGAAGTTCTAGTAAGAATTAATAGCTTTTTAAGTTGTCTGATATTTTTTTTTATCACTATAATCACCGATACGATTCATTCTTTTGATGGGTGTCATCCATCGCAAATAGTCTGACATAATTTATAAGATACAAATGTATATTTTCCTTTTACATTTACAATGCAAATTTACAGTTCCTTAAATTGTGCAACTATTATTAAAAAAAACCTAGCTAATATTGGCTATATATGCCCTTTGTTATCTTTCTCGGAAAGACTTGTACATTTGAATTTGAATGTACCTGATGAAGGTCATTCCAAAAAAAACATATATATTTTCATTTATATGGCGACATAAAAAAAGATTGAAGCAAAATTTTACTTATGTCTATATTTTTGTAGGTCTTTGCTGAGCACATGACTAAGCTACTGAATGGTGATGAGGATGGCCCAAAAGTTCGAGCAGCCGAGTGTGCTAGTGGGCGTTTCATGGAATCCTGTCCTGATTCTATTTACTCTGTGTATGTAAAGGAGGTAGGTGTTGCTGTACAATTAATGTTATTTGGGGTTGATTTCTTAGGGGACGGAATAAATACATATACAACAGTAGTTATGTAGGTCGAGACAGACATCACTAGTAAAGCAGTAAAGCAGAGAATCTGATATGACGCGCTGTGATAATATACGTCAAAACATTAAAAACTGATGCAATTGTTTTAAGGAGAACATCATAATGTATTTTACACCACACTAGTTTCCATACTATAATCACCGAAGCGCTACATTTTTTTTTATGAACTATCAAGAGATAAGCATCTAAGAGAGAGAGAGAGAGAGGCAAAATTAACTAGCATTGCTTTTCATGAAATCACTGTGTAGGAACAAAATATTACAGATTAATGGGCATGATTTTAAATTAAATGTTGCATAACATTCTTCATCAGGTAAAATAAATAAAAATAGTTTTAAAACATAGACGTTAAGTAGTGTTAATAAGTAGTAAACAATGAATGAGAATATACTCGTTAATTTAATTTGCTGAATTACCAAACTGCTAATTCTGTGTTTTGATATGTTTTGTCTTTACAATTTTTAAGAAAAAAACATTTATTACAGAAAAAAACCATAGGCCAAAAGAGGGCAGAGTCATCAACAGGGGTTGTGGACTCTATGCAGAACAAGTAAGTTTAAGCATAATTTGTCCAGTTTTATTTACATATTGATGTTGAATTCTTGTATTTCATTGGTTATATATGTACAACCAAACAAAAACCTGATAATTCAATTTTGCAAAAAGAGTTTGAAGATACCAAAGGGGCAATCAGAAACTGTATATCGAAGAAGAACAGACAACACAATGGCCAAAAGAAAAAGTACAAAATGAGTGGAATCAGTCCATTTATGTGGATGTTTAATTTGCCAAATCAACAAGACTTTTGGAAAGATTTTATAGACAAGAGAGTTCACTAGGCCCTTAATCCTACCCTCTTGAGGCCTGCAGCAATGTCTGCTGCCACTTTTATCTCAAATACTACAACCTCTGTTTCCACTAGTGTGTCATGTACTACAAACACAACTATATCAACCTTCTCAAATGTCAGATGTAGGTTTGACAAGTTCTCTAATAACAATGATTATGAGGATGTCTCGGAAGATGAGTCCGAGTTTTCAGTTTTGGCTCGTAACCAGTCATTAGAGTCAGAGTGATAATGGGATAATGAAAATCCAGACCAGAATTCAGTGGCTGGTACTTGCTCAAACCAAGTTTTTGTAGATCATGCAGATATTAACAATAATTTTGGCTATACAAACCTTATGTGTAAAGTAGCATCAGAACTTGGNAGTAACACGAACCTCACTAAAAACCGGGGATGAACTTGGTGCTCCGGAAAGGGTAAGCAGTTCCTGTTGTACTCGTGGCACACATCACGTTAATCTATAATCTGGGTAATTGAATTTCAGATCAAATATTATTCTTAGGTCTGCATGCTAAAATTAGACAATTTAATGAGGGAGAAAATATAATTGGCCTTTCATAATGCTAATAGCAAAACTTTGCAGTTAGCATGATTTCCTGTTAAATGTGACATACATAAAATAATTCACACGAAAAATTATAAAATGTTTGTCGCTTATTTCAACATTTCAAATGCTAGTCATCTTAGTTTGAACATTCTGGTAAATTTCCATTTTTTTTTTTTAAATTAAGGTTTCCAAAAGGCAGTCTTCCTCCAGCTCCGTTCACATTGACAGCTGAAGAAAAAGTGATTGCAGATAAAAGATTGGCTTTAGTAAAAGTTCCCATGAACTTTGGAGTTGTTCCTGGCACACTTTTCACCAGAATATGTGGTGGTGTGAAGAGCCACACATGGTTACAGGTAAAAATAACTTTAGTTTTCTTTTTTCTTTATGAAGACCATTCCACCAAAATCAACAATCAGAACATTAATACAGGAAAAGAAAAGAGACCACAACATTTTAGGATCGAATCGAAATGCAACTCATGGCTCGAGACAGATGCAAACATTTGTCAGTGGTTAATGCGAAAGATGTGTTATGAAGCACTTCTATCTTGAAATGGCCTTTCAGCAGATAACTGTGGGATTTTTTTATTGTGTTTGTTTAGTTTTGTTTGTTTGTTTTTTTATTAAACACGAACCTGTTATAAATTGCCTGTCTTAGATCCCTGTGACTACTGTTGTATTTTTGTTTGGGGGGGGTGAATTACAATGATATATGAACCTGATATAAATTGTCTGTCTTAGATCCCTGTGTCTAATATCAGAGGCTTTATACTTGTATTTATAGTAATTTTTTTTTCAGTTGTACACCAAAGGAATTTTACGGTTCTGCCTGCATGGTATGCTTGGAGAGAAGCAGAGAGCTTCTCTTTTTCAACTTCTGATTCTCTTAAGAGTTTCTTTTTTCACCTGTGTTTGACAGAGAGACTGAAAGAGACTTCGAAAAAAAGTGGCACCAAGCGTTGGCCTGTATTGAGAGAGATTTCCCATCATCTCTACAGACCTTCGTCTTCCATTTACTACATCATTTGCCGACTTACGTGAAACACTATGGACCACCATCAAACTTTTGGATGTTCCCTTATGAGCGGTATAACCATACCCTATCTACCGCCATCACAAACAACCAACATCCAGAAATCTCGGCAGTAAAGAAAATTGAGGTGATTATTAATAGATGTTTGATCTCTTTCCAACTTGTCAATACATGCAGAATTAATTAGCACAGACATTACATCAAAATAAGAATGACTCATCATAGCATTAGAAGAAAATTTTATTAAAAAGACACTTTTATATACACATATATATAAATCTTAAAATTGCAGAAGGATTGGATTGTTGTGTTATGTATTATTTTATTACATTATAAATGGAATATTATTTCCACTTGCTAAAATGTTTATAAAAGTGGGTGAAGAAGACCTCGTATCACACATAGAACATCATTGGTATTGAATGAATTGCACTGAATTGAGCACGTATTATTAAATGCTAAGTGAGCAATTATTAAGCTATATCATGCTGAGAAAAAGTTTGACGAGATGATGATTATGTTCATGTTGTGCTAGACCAACATGCTTGGCTGGATATTAATAGTGCTAACTCCCTGAAACAATACTTCATGGGTAGACATGTCGCTCCACTCTGACACATTATCCTGCTTCCCTGCCAACCAGGTTTTGCTTTTACTCCATAATGCTGCATGCTTAGTTGAGAAGCAGCAAACAAGTTTGACCACGACCTAATTATATACGCTAGGCGAACATGCTAATCATTATATCACTGATGCACTTTGTGGCCATAAATATCAGTTATATGATCTCATATAATTTCATTGCGATATGTATTTTGTATTTTTGTATTTTTTTTTTAAATTTTTGTGACTATTATTTACTATTTATTTCAAATTTTCAGATTCAGTGGTTGGTGACCATGCTAGACAGCGCTGGTTTTATGGAGCCAGTGCGGCACACCAACCAAGCCGTATCAGACTGTCAGTGCCTGACAAAAGGTTGTTATAACATCATCAACAGGCTGCCAACCAATGAAGAGGACGAACTGTTGAAAAGTCTATTAGGAGCCACCAGCACCATGGTTAGCATATACCATTATGCCACAGTTCAATCAACCAAATTTCGTGACATCTCCGTAGAAGAGAAGACCATAAGAGAAAAGGCTTCTATAGTGGAAATAAACAACAACATATGTGAAATAAAATATTTTATAAATGTTGCCATAGGGGACAAAAACCATGAAGTTGTTTCAGTGCATTGTTATGGAAATCCAGAAAGATCCGATGACAGTCAATGTAAATTTGTATTTCTCGACAATAAAGTAAACCGTATCTTCAGTGTCACTCAAATGTTAGGACCACTGAAACATGTGACTGATAATAATAAATTGTGGATCTTTTTTATGTTGTGAATACTGAAGCGAAGGGTTCTATGACCCTATGAGCTCCTAATGCGGATGTAGGGCCCTTATAGACAAACAGATGTTGTGAATACTGAAGGGTTCTACTACCCTGAGAGCTCCTACTCCTGATGTAGGACCCTTAAAGACAGACATATGTTGTGAATACTGAAGGGTTCTATGACCCTGTGAGCTCCTAATGTGGATGTAGGGCCCTTATAGACAGATAGATGTTGTGAATACCAAAGGGTTCTATGACCCTATGAGCTCCTACTGCTGATGTAGGGCCCATACAGACAGACAGATGTTGTGAATACTGAAGGGTTCTATGACCCTGTGAGCTCCTACTGCTGATGTAGGGCCCTTATAGACAGACAGATGTTGTGAATACTGAAGGGTTCTATGACCATGTGAGCTCCTACTCCTGATGTAGGACCCTTAAAGACAGACAGATGTTGTGAATACTGAAGGGTTCTATGACCCTGTGAGCTCCTAATGCGGATGTAGGGCCCTTATAAACAGACAGATGTTGTGAATACCGAAAGGTTCTATGATCCTGTGAGCTCCTACTGCTGATGTAGGGCCCTTACAGACAGACAGATGTTGTGAATACTGAAGGGTTCTATGACCATGTGAGCTCCTAATGCAGATGTAGGGCCCTTATAGACAGACAGATGTTGTGAATACCGAAAGGGTCTATGACCATGTGAGCTCCTACTGCTGATGTAGGGCCCTTACAGACAGACAGATGTTGTGAATACTGAAGGGTTCTATGACCCTGTGAGCTCCTAATGCAGATGTAGGGCCCTTACAGACAGACAGATGTTGTGAATACTGAAGGGGTCTATGACCCTGAGAGCGCCTACTGCTGATGTAGGTCCCATAGACAGACAGAGGCCAGTGCTGGACACAGCCGGTTGCCAACGGGGACCAAAACCACATATGGGCGACTATATATTGTCAAAAGACAGGTAGTAACTGGCCCAAATTTAAATATCTGGGCGAGTACTAATATTATTCTATATACATCTTATTTTCCAGGTACTCGATAAAGTAAATACGATTCTACTATCATTTTGAGGTTACGTAACCAAACGAGGTTTACCGTGGACGCATTCCAGGACAACATCAGTCGAATCCGTACCTTGTGTAGTCTACGTAACCAAAACAAGGTTTACCGATTGGAGTATTTGAAAAACCTCGGGCGAATCCGTACCTCGTGTTGTCTACGTAATCAAAGTGCGGTTTAACGACTGGAGTATAATGGCGGAGGGGTCAAGTTGGAGCTTTTTGAAGAGAGCAAGCATTTCAGACACCAAAAGAACCTCAAAATATTTAAAGTAAATTAATTATCTTTCATTAAGAGCAAATGTCTAATGTTCTACAGGAGTGCAAATGTATTAGACTCACTATTTATACATGAATATGTCGATTCACCGGACTAAATCACTACTGCAGGCCTTTATAATGTGTTTTTGAATTGGATTTTTTTTTCATACAGTACGCACAGTGCATTTTAGGAAGAAATCAATCTGGTCCGACGTCTGTGAAATCAAGAAAATATTGGCGAAATGTAATAAAAAGTCGGTGTTGACACTGCGAAATGCCCAAGAAAAATTGAACACAGTGTTGTCGGTGATTTACTATAAAACAATGCCAAAACACCAACATCGACGATGTCATTTTTCGTAATATGAATGATTCATAACAAATAATTATTTTCTTTTTCAGGTGTGCAAGCTGTCATCATATTTTCGTTCTTTAATTCTGATAATTGCTTTTGTTTTAATCTATTATGTTAAGAAAACGATGTACAAACGTTTAGTATTATGTGATCATTACCATTTATAAGCTTGTATTGTATTATTTTTTAATTAAAATAAACTTGATCTTTTGAATGCAAGCTTGGTATCCCGAGTTAATTTGTGGCTTCTGAACTGGTGTAGTTGAGTTGATTTGTGCCAATTAAGATCAATCAAAAACTATTCATGCCATCGAGAAGAAACTTGACGTGATGAATAAAAGACTAATGATGGTAGAAAGAAATCAGGTTGAAAGAACAACCTTGGTTACATTCAGCAGGTACAACAACAGCAGCAGCAACCACAGCCACATCAACAACTGCAGCATCAACATGTTCAACTGCAGCAACAACAACCACAGCCACATCAACAACTGCAGCATCAACAACAATAACCACAGCCACATCAACAACTGCAGCAACAACCACAGCCACATCAACAACTGCAGCCACAACCACCAACTGACTCCAACCCATTCTGTGATATACCAGAGCCGTACCACATTTCCCTTGATGAACTAACAAAACTAGACATAGCCGCCTTTAACACCAGTAACTTTGCATGCAAGCTAGTAAACAGGCTGTTTCCAGAACTCTTTGGTCCAGACCACTTGAGAACAACATATTCGTACCATGGTCAAGGAAAAATCAACAAGACCAAGCCAGATCCAATATGCAAAGGGTACGTCCAACGGTATGTCCTGTATTCCCACCCCGATGTAAAAGATCTGAAATTTGACCAGAACATGGTTGTTTCCAAGATCAACGAGATGCTACGTCACCCGGTAAAGTCAACACAATGGTAATGAAAAGACTGCATGACTGACACAAATCACAGATTATTAGAAATATACAGTCAAACTTGCCCTAACGGTCACCTCTCTTTTCCGGTCACTGCCAGGTCCCCCCGTGGATTTTTATGTAATAAATTAACTTAAATTAACGGTTACTTCTTTTACGCGGCCAACGGCCAGAAAAATTTGTCCCAATAATGTTAAAATACCTATTTTAACGGTCACAAATATAGTTTTTTTGTCGCTTGTGGATAGCATTCGTGATTAACACAGTATTGATTTTTGCTTCAGTCACGTGACATCTTATTTGATCATGTGGGAAATTATCTCCCCTCTCGTAGTTTACATGTCAACAAAATAACCCCAGGCTAGAACTTGGCAATCAACGATGATTAAGCTTAAATTAAAGTTGATTAATTTAATTAAGATGTCCAGAACAGGCGTAACAGCTAAGTTTACAACAGGTAGGTAAAATTTAAGGCTTTAAATAAAGAGCTAGAGGCTCACAGGAGTCTGTAATCGCTCACCTGGTTTTCAATTTGACATATGCATCTAAAGTTGATAGAAAATGGGGGTGTTACACATAATTTTGAAAGTGGGCCACCCAAAGATCATTTCAACTCAAATTTCTGAGCAAAAGATTTTGATGTGATTTTTATCTCATAATATTCCTAAACGGAATAAACTGACTGAAAAAATCTCACAGAAAAACCCAGAATATATGCTAAACTACTCATTGCTATGTAGCTGCAGTTAAAATTTCAGTTCATTTTGATTTGTAATAGAGCAGAAATTGACAACGAAAGAAATTTCTATTTTCAGTATCAGCAGCCATTTTGAATGGAAGGTGGGGCTGTCAGACACAATTTTGAAAGGGACCAAGCCAGGGACCATCCCTGCCATGTTTGGTTTAATTTGGTTTAGCGGTTTCAGAGAAGAAGATTTAAATGTGATCTTTTATCAAAATATGCGTAATTTGCACAATCGGTATAAACTGGCTGAAAGAAAAATTTCACAGAAAAACATGGAACATATGTTAAACAACTCCTTGCCATGTAGCTGCAGTTAAAATTTGAGCTCATTTTGACTTATACTAAAGCAGTAATGGACAATTGAAGAAATTTCTATTTTTAGTAACAGCAGCCATCTTGAATGGAGGGCGGGTCTGTTGAACATAATTTTGAAAGGGACCCACCAAAGGACCATCCCTGCCAGGTTTGGTCCAAATCTGTACAGTGGTTTCAGAGAAGAAGATGAAAATATGAAAAGTTTACAGACGTGGACGCAAAGTGATGACAAAAGCTCACATGGCCCTTTGGGACAGGTGAGCTAAAAACGACATTGTTTTTTCAGTCAGTCATAAAAATGTCATGCAAGGTGTTAACGTTATCCGAAAGAGTTGAAGCCATCAAACTACATGACGGTGGGAAAAGTTCTCGAGATGTTGCACAGATAATGGGCGTTGGAAGAACGCAAATCCAACAGATTATTAAAAGGAAAAGTGAAGTTCTTGACGATTATGAAAGCAACGTCAGCAACGATCGGAAGAGAAAAAGACACAAAACCGGGAACGAGGACATCAACGACCTGTGCTGGGATTGGCTGCAAGATGCCATTAGACGCCGAATTAATGTGACATGGTCTATGATAAAGGAGAAAGGATTGAAATTTGCAGCTGATTTAAATAATGAGTCCTTCAAGGCCTTCAATGGATGGTTGGACTGTTTGTTAAAACACTACATGTATAACATTGTTTTTGGAAAAATTCCGGAATATTTGTAATACTTAAAAAATTGTGAACCTTGAATTACAGGTCACCTTTATTAAGCAGCCAGTTTTTGCCAGCCCTTAAGTGGCTGCTTAAATCAAGTTTGACTGTATTTGTAGTAAATGTATCAGTGACACTGCAAAATTTGAATTTATTTGAAAAATAAATTCCTTTATGCATAGAGCTCGTGTTTTAATTTCCCTTGTAACACTCATTATTTGATTTGTAATTCCCCTTATGGACCCTCATTCATTTGAAGGAGAGTCCTGCATGGTAAAACAATGACTCCCATTGTTAATAATTGACCCGTGTTTGAAATTGTAAACCCCATATGTTAATATTGCTACATTGTATCAATCGATAAAGGGGAAATATTTACAAAATCTATCTATCGAAAATCAATTTAATTCAAGTGTTTTTAAAGACAAAATGTGTTTTTCTTGCTGTTTATGTGCTATAATACTTCTGTGGATTGACTTATCACTGGTTTTAATTACCGAGACAAATATTTAATGGATTATTGTTTGTTGTTTGTTGAGTAGTTTGACCTACTTATTTAATCGACGAATACAAGACATATATTATGGATTAACATCTAATTGCTGATTGCATTAACGTAAAATATAATTGCTGATTATTTAGTTTATATCCAGACATGTGAAACTATTACATACATGTGATAGCACCCGCATTGCGCGGGAGTCTCACGCAAATGAACCCACAAAAAACTATACTCCCGGATACAAGCCATTTTCTCCCGCATATCCATGAAAAGCAAAAAATCAAAATTCAATGTGTAAACATTGTAAATTATTGGAAATCAAGTACAAAAAAATCTTGACCTACATTTTGCGATCAATATTTCTGGAAATTCCCCATTTGGAATTCCTGCGCTGAAGGAAAACCCCGAGAGATATGAATGGTAAAGGTGAATGTCATATTTAATGATATCCGGTTATTGATCTGTTTGACACCTTTACAGGTAAATTGGGTCGTGGTGATTAATTAAGGTGTTGATGATTTTACAATTAACAATCATCCACTGATTGACAGTTAATTGGGGATAAGGAAGTGTGTTTGTGGCACATGCTTAGATGATTAGAAGTATGATAGCGGCAATTAAAAATATTATAAACCGTTGACGTTGTGCAAACACGAGTCGGACAGACTTTGAAGCAGAGGAAAACTTCTTATTTCGATCAAACGTGCAATGAATTCATCTCGGATTGAGTTGCTATGGCTTGTTTGGGACCAAAGCCGATAAAAGTATTATTTAAGGACTACCCAAGAGAAAATGAATCTGGGATCCCGATGAAATCCTGGTGAAATTGGTGGGATAAGCCAGGATAAGCGTCTGAAGTCTGGATCCCGTTCGGGATAAATATATGAAATTGGGATCCTATTCAGGATAATTGTCTGAAGCCGGGATCCCATTGCAGTTGAAACGGGAAAACATAAACCAGAATTCTGTGGAATTTAATTTTGCTTAAATCCCGGAATATAAAATATATCCTGGATATTGAGTACTGTGAAAAACCAGAATGTTGTGTCTTTTTTTTTCTTCTTCAATCCCTGAATATAAAATATATCCTGGAGTATACGTACTGAATGCTTCCGTGAAATAAAGAAAAGCAATAAAAATGATGCACGATATAAAGATTTGTTTATTTCATGTCCTTTTCTAAAATATTGTGGAATAATGCCTTTTTGAATGACAATTAACATGATTTCAAACAGCAAAACATCAGAGTTAGAAAGATCATCTTTTCTTTTCACTTAACATATGTTTAAGGATGTTTGATTCTGAAAGTCAATGTAATTGAAACTTTCTCTGGAGTTTTCAATGAAATAATGACATTGATTTTCTCAATCAGTAATAAATACAACAATGTCTGTTCCATGAAAAATTCAATGAATAAAACAGCATCAAAATTGACAAAAATTTTAAAAAATCACTCTACAAATATCTATTGTATAAACCCCTGTCTGCTCTTTTTTCTTAACCAGGGTCATGGCCAGAACATCTGTAATAACATAAATATTGCAATACTGTCGATTTCAATAATATAATTCAGTTGTGTTCCAACATATTTAGGGGAATTGAAAGGAGTTTTCTATTTCTTTGACAGGCCATAAACACACATTTGAACTGAATGTTTTCAACCGGCACTAACGTGAGATTTTCTATTTGTTGTTCATGTAGTTGTACAATTTGTGGACACAAATTAAAATCTCTATATGCCTTCAAGAATGGATTTCTCACGACTGAGTAACAGAATAGAGATGGAGGCATCAGCTGAAAATTATCAATTACAGCAAAAAAACTATGTGCTGTTTGCAGTAAGTACTTGACAGTGCCAAATTTCTTTGCTTGTTGGTCATCCAGATACATTACGGAATAAGAATTCCTGTTGTTTGTCCTTTTGTATTCCTCAGTTCACTATATAAAACTCCAAGATTTGTTTCAGCTCTATAGTACTTGTAAACAGTTTGGGTTTGGTCAAGAAATAAAATTTTTCTTTAGTTGTCATTTTGTGTGATTTTCTTGCTCTGAGAGGTTTAATATGTCCATATTCGCATTCATCGCTGAAATTATAATAAAGTTTTTTTTTAATGGATACAATATAATTTCAAACAAAAAACTAGCAACTCTCATTATAAAACTTGGTATTTACATGTCTTTGTTTTCCTTGATACAAACCTTGCAATACTGATTGTATTGCCTCATCTTGATAATATTTCCAAACGGTCTTTACCAATAACAAACTGCAAAAACCTGCGGTTGTATTATGCTATGGGTCTGTCGTCCGTCTGTGAAAACGGTCTTTACCTTTTGCAGAATCAAAAATTAAAACTTTTATTTTTTGTCTGATTTTGACACTTTTATGTTAATGTTCATATTAACGAGTGCTCCTGTAATATGCCAATGGATTTTAGGTAGCTCTTACCGTTTCGAGTTAAAAGGACCAAAGTGGGGCAGAATTTCGAAATTTTTCCAAACTTTTATTTTTTTTCTGATTTTGACGAACTTTTTTTTATATATAAATGATCGTTTTGATGAGTGCAGCATTACAGATCAAGCAATTACAATTTTTAACTTTCCCATGTCGACATACTGCGGTTGTATCATGCTGTTTTGGCATACCCCCTCAGTTAAACATGAAACATGAACCAATTTTATTGTCTTTGCAGAGAGTGAAGAAGACCAGACACCACCTTTAGAAATTGGTGCTGCATGCAAACCTTTGGACTTGAAAAACAACAACAGTGATGGTAAGTTCAATGTGAACCAAAGTTGACCTAAATCAACCTTGACCGTTACAGAATATCTGTGTCACATATGATCATATGAATGTTCCTTGGGTGTCCTCTAACAAGTTTGTAATTTTAATGCCAATTGAGAAATCCAAGATGGCCACCACCGTGGAACATATTTAACATAGGAAAAATAATCAAAGATCTTAACAGAAACACCCGAGATAATTAAACTAAAACTGTTCATGAATGATCATTTGATGGTCCTCTCCCACGTTTGAAATTTTTATTCCGAATTGAAGTCCAAGATGACAGCCATCGCATGACATAGGACTCTATGGGAAAAACAGTCAAAAATCTTCTTCTCAGAAACAATGGAGACAATTAAACCGAAACTGCTCATGAATTGTCATTGGATGGTCCTCTGTCTAGTTTGGTATGTTCATGCTGATCGGAAGTTCAAGATGGCCAACCCCGCTGGACATAATTTAGCATAGGACCCTATGCGAAATTCAAAGATTTTCTAAGAAACCATGAAAATAAAACAAAACAAACTGTTCATGAATGATCATTGGATGGGTGTCATTTTCAGGATGGTCCATACATGTAGTTTAACATAGGACCATACACTTTCAGAATTTTTTTTACTTTAGGGTAGTGGATCAGCTTATAACCAGGTGAGCCTCTAGTGCTGTGTTGTCCACACATGTTTCAATTCCTTCTCGACATCATGCAGTTTATGTTGTGAACATTGTTCGCGTGGGGGAAATATCTTCTATTTTGGCAAATGCAAAATTAGAAAAAAAATTACCCCCATATGAAAATGTCCACTTGAACAGTACTTAATGTATACATAATTTACTATAATTGTGAGCACTTCCTTTGCAGCATTAGTTTGTCTTAGAGAAGTCAGGTATGGCATTAAAATGAACAAGGCAGATCTGGCTCGCTGTGAAGACCAAAGCCAGACAGTAGAAAAATTCGTACTATTAAACTGCTGGAGTATTTGGTTACTCGAGCAGACTGTCAAGAAATGACTGTATATGGTCATGGGAAGACCAAAAAACCCATGGATCCTCATATGAGGAAGGCTACAAGAAGTATGTATAAATGTAAATAATTAATGATTGATTTTTGACTTTTGGTGTCTTAACGCCACTTTCAACAATATTTCAGCTATATCATGGTGACCAGTAGAGCTTTTTTGGTTATCTGCCTCTTACAATTTTCATATCAAGGCCATTCATACAGTCATGAGCTTTGCCAGTGTAGAAGTTTCAGAAGCATCATGAATGAGCACTTCTTCATCTCTTGCAGAACATAAGCCATTATTTTGGTCCTGTTTTAAATTTTAAAGAAAAAATGTTTTCTCAAAAACAACTCCACAATTGTCAATTACTGTGTTTCTAAATTCAATCTATTTAGTACAGTTTGTACATATTTATTTTTTTCAGATCACAGCTATGTATGACAATGACTATCTCTGGGCCCAGTTTTACAAAAGAATCAGCAATAGATGGTGCCACGAGTCGAAAGAGTTTTTGTTTTCTAAAACTAACTTTGTCAGATATCTTGAACCACCAGATCTGATCTGGTCTGGTGGTTCAAGAGTCTACTACAGTTTCAATGAATTAGTTTGAATAAAATGTTCTTTTAGAAATTTGATCAGCTTTAATCAGTAGCATCTATTCTTTTCCATTTTATAAGTGATGTCAACAATTAGATTCAACAAAATAGAAGATGTGGTATGATTGTCAATGAGACAACTATCCACCAAAGAAGATGTGGTATGATTGTCAATGAGACAACTATCCACCAAAGAAGATGTGGTACGATTGTCAATGAGACAACTATCTACCAAAGAAGATGTGGTATGATTGTCAATGAGACAACTATCCACCAAAGAAGATGTGGTATGATTGTCAATGAGACAACTATCCACCAAAGAAGATGTGGTA
>MJUT01062146.1:14627-28812 GCA_002080005.1 Gigantidas platifrons | reverse complement strand
TTGTTGTATATGTATTGTTGAGCGTTGTTGTTGTATATGTATTGTTGAGCATTGTTGTATATGTATTGTTGAGCATTGTTGTTGTATATGTATTGTTGAGCATTGTTGTATATGTATTGTTGAGCGTTGTTGTTGTATATGTATTGTTGAGCATTGTTGTTGTATATGTATTGTTGAGGAAAATTATCAGGGCAAATGACGATGAATCATCATCTTCGGAAGAGCAGCAAAGGAAAAAGAAAAAGAGGAAAATCATGGAAGAAAAAATTATCAGGGCAAATGACGATGAATCATCATCTTCGGAAGAGCAGCAAAGGAAAAAGAAAAAGAGGAAAATCATAGAAGAAATTCTCCTTCTGCATCAAGTCACATGGTATCAGATGAGAGATGCAGAGTCATATTCCAGATCAGTTGCAAAGTTAATCCCAGATTGACCGCACGTGCTATTAAGATTTCTTGATAATTAGGATTATTCTCTACGGTGAATAGTTAAGACATTTGGATTATAATTTATATCATAGGTGAACTGAGGATAAAATATTTTAAAGTGTTTATGATAGGTGAACTGAGGACAGAATATTAAGTATTATTGTTAATAATGTCGATTTTAGAAAAGCTACAGAAAGAGTTAGACAATAGAGACAATGACACTGAAATTGTCAGTGAAGATGTAACAGCAGAGGAAAGCCTGATGTCACCACCGCAGGTGGGACAAGGAAAATCAGGACAAAGTGGCACAGAAGAGTTGCTGCGGCAACTCTTGAAAGTACAACAAGAAACTAGTGCTAAACTCGAAGAAACTCTGTTGAAGAAGCTAAATGATTTTAAAACAGAGACGAACGCTAAACTAGAACTGTTATGTAACGCGTCTTCTGATTCTGAATCAGACAATGAACAGCATTCTTCATGTAAAAAGCGAAAGCTGGACAAAGTTGAGGAGAAGAAAGGGGATAGGACAGATTGTCGCCCTGAGTCTGCTAAGCAAGTGGGACAAACTGGAGGTTCGCCCAGCACATCTAGCGTGTCAGAAAAGACAGCTGATTCAAATGAATTTTATTCGAAGTTGTGCGAGAAATTCGTTGAGTCAGAGAAGACTGGACCTAAGGTTGATGAAAAACTTTCGGACATAATAAAGGAAATACTCAAAGGAAATTTGTCCGACAAAAGAAGAAGTGAACTTCTTGACAAACATTTAAGGCCAGAAAACTGTGCGCAGTTGGTGGTGCCTAGAGTGAATAAGGAAATATGGAGCATAATGTTTCAGTCGAAACAGAAGGACATATCTTGGCAAAAACTGCAGAAAACATTAATTACGGCGGTTGTACCAGTTATTAATGCCGTGGAAAAGCTAGTTGCAGCTGAGAAAGACAAAGAACGGGTGAACACGGATGATATTGTGACGGATTTAATGGATGCGGTGGTGCTTATGGCAAATGTAAGCCAGGAAAAAAGTTATAAACGCCATGACAGCATCAAACAGGATCTTGGTGATAAGTATACAGAACTGTGCTCCAGACAGACTCCGATCACTGATTATTTGTTCGGAAATGAAGTCGATGAGGAAATGAAACTCATCGACAAAACAAAAAGCTTGGGGAAGAATCTGTGTGGCAATGATAAGAATGACAAGTCTTTTTTAGGAGGAGGCTTTCGGAATTTTTTTCCAAAATGGAAAAGAGGGAGAAACTCTTGGAAAAGAAAGAACTCCTGCAACAACAGGTCCACGAGGGAAAATCGGGACAACAATCGTCACTAATGACTGACTCTGTGAGTACTATTTCTAGTATTACCAAAATTGCAGACAGAGTGTCAACCTGCTTAAATGAGTGGAAATTGTTGACTAGTATTCAGACAATTCTAAATATTGTAAGAGGTTGCAAATTTGATTTTGCTGAAATGCCCAAACAGTTGTGTCAAAGAGAAACTTTCACAAATGCAAAAGAGGCTGCCATTATAGATAGTGAGATTGCTAAATTGTTGCTTATGGGTGTTGTGGAAAAAAACAGCGCATAGTGTAGGAGAATTCATTTCAACTGTATTTTTAAGACCAAAAAATGATGGAACTCACAGAATGATTGATTTGATGCCTCAGAGAATTATCATCAAACTTCAACTTACAGGTAAGTCTCGTTTAATTTCCAATTATTAGGGCAAATGACAAAACAAATATATTTATAAAAAGTGTACTTAAAGACAAACATAAATTGTCGAGTCAACCAAAAAAGAAGTTAGACAAAGTATATAACCTGAAACATGCATATTTTATTTGTAAGAAGCTTTTTTTTACATTTACATTACAATTATTAAATAATTGGAGTTTATCACGAATCTTATCTATCATACTTGTTACTAGAACATGAACTTAGTTGCAATGTAGAGCAGTCAACACAAATTAACATAGATCAGTTAGAATTTGAACTAAAAAATCATCCTGATAGGTCTTTTGTAAACTACTTTTTAAATAGCCTTCGTTTTGGTTTTGACATGCTAGTATCTAATACATTTTTGTACTGATATACCTACTTATGAATGTAGGAATGCATTGTCAGCTAGAAATAATCCAGATATTGTAACTAGATTATTGCAAGAAGAAATTGACAAAGGTTTGGATAATTACGAATTGCTGATCTTCATCATCTTACATGCATACTCAACTTAAATATATAAGTGAGTTATAAAATTACAATTATTAAATAATTGGAGTTTATCACGAATCTTATCTATCATACTTGTTACTGGCTTCAGCCTTTTCCCAGGCTACAGTTACCAGATGGCTGTGATGTAATACTGTGTATTACATTTCGGTTTGTGTGCTACGTCATCAGTCAAATTCTTTGTTGCATACGCTGCAGACTTATAGTAATTTTATTGATTCAAACTTTGCCACCACCTCCCCACCACTCTCCTTGTTGTCAGTGCCATATGGGGACTTAGTCAACAGTTAGGTTTTGTTTTTAATATTTGTACATGTATACATAGTTGACATGTAATAGAGATGTTACTGTAGGTTTACTTATTTTTAGTTTTGTATTTTATATTGTGTAGTACCTATATTGAATTGTTACATTTTTACCTTTTGATACATGTCATTTAATACTATGCTTACGCATAGTTTTATTTCCATTTTGATACCATGCTGACGTATGGTTAAATTAGCCTTTCATTTAGGTGTGAAACCTATAATTAATTTCTTTAACATTTTCTACTAAATTTGTGTTTTTTCGAGCCTGACTGGCTATTTTATCTTAAGTTTAACCTTTCTAAGACCATATATTTTCTGAAACGTACATGATTCCTCTACGTTCTGTCAAAATATCAGGGCATGTTTAAAGTCTTGCAATGAAATGCCAGACTATGGAAAACACCTACTCTAAAAATAGCTCAGTCATCCCCGGGAAATTCAATATATATAGGTCATGCATCAAATCCTCCATAGAGGTATTAAAATACAACTAAATGCATCAAATTTGGGCTCAAAATAATCCTTATATATTTAACTTCAATTATCAATTTTAATTATTCCATTCCATTCAGTATTTGTCACAATACAACAAAGTGAAAGGAACTTTTTTTTTAAAGGGACTACTTTTGTATATGTTCTTAGCTCTGATTGGTTGAATTACTGGTTTGACACCTAAAACCACCATGCTGACACATGGTTTTATTACCCTTTTATTTGACACCATGCTGACGTATGGTTTAATTAGCATTTCACTTGACACCATGCTGATGTATGGTTTAATTTTCTTTTTTGAGATTTTGTGTTTGTGTATAGTTAATTTACTATATTTTTATGCCATGCTAACGTATGGTTTAATTTTCAAGTTTTGACACCATGCTTACGCATGGTTTATTTAGCCTTCATTTGACTCCATGCTGACGTATGGTTTAATTTGCCCCTTTTTGACACCATGCTGACGTATGGTTTAATTTGTCCATTATTTACATCATGCTGACGTAAAACACCATGCTTACGCATGGTTTAGTTAGCCTTCATTTGACTCCATGCTGACGTATGGTTTAATTTTTCCACATTTTGACACCATGCTGATGTATGGTTTAATTTGCCCCTTTTTTGACACCATGCTGACGTATGGTTTAATTTGCCCCTTTTTGACACCATGCTGACGTATGGTTTAATTTTCCCATTTTTGACACCATGCCGACGTATGGTTTAATTTGCCACTTTTTGACACCATGCTCACGTATGGTTTAATTTGCCTCTTTTTGACACCATTGTGCCTTTATATTTCATTTGACACCATGCCGACGTATGGTTGAATTTGTCTGTCATTTAACATGCTGACGTATGTTTGAATTTGTCTATCATTTAACACCATGCTGACGTATAGTTTATTTTTGATACCATGCTTACGTATGGTCTAATTTGCTTTTCTATGATACTATTCTGACATATGGTCAATTATATTTCTGTTTTTCTTTTATACTATACTTAAATTATCAATTTATCCTTCAATTAATGGTTTGGCTATTTCGATACAAAATTTGGTAAATTTGAAAGAATTTTTTCTCTCATTCCCAAGTTTTCAAGAATTAATTGAGTAGTCTCCCTTTGTATGGAGATGATTCTTTGTTTTCATTTAGGTTTACTATGCAGTTGTATAAGTCCTCAGAAGCCATGTTGTATATAATTAGTTTAGTATGATTTTAATACACATGTGTTTTTTCAGTACTTAGTATTTATGTCTTCCCTAACTTGTACCTATTCAATATTTGGCACTCATATGGTATGGCCCTGTCGTCAAATTATTTAAACCTTTCCTTAGCAGACACTTACTGAATTGGATAATTACGAATTGCTGATCTTCATCATCTTACATGCATACTCAACTTAAATATATAAGTGAGTTATAAACAACACATTTAAAGAGCTGTCATTCAAAGGATCAAAAAGTTGCTGAAGCACTTGAAAGAACTGATAAGAGCCGATTTGATTAACTAAGATGCCTGGGTGATAATTTTCACAATAAAAACGTCATTCAACAATCCAAAGGAGAGTTAATATTGTCAAGAAGACCATCTAGCTTCAATGCATTTAATTATGGGCCATGTCCATGTTGTTTAGAATGGATGAACACTCAATTTATATTGCGTCATCTTAAGTCCTGCCCCAAACAAAAACAGAAGCAACAAAATCTCTCAAATGAACAAATTTTGACGAATGAACAGTCTAATAATGAAGAAAATACATCAGTGTCAAAAATTGATATTGAAATGACTAAAAAGGAATTGCAAACTATGTCGGATGTCATAGCAGGGCGAGAAGAAGTAGAAAAAGTTTGCAACCTGTTTTTCACATAATGACGAGAGATCACATTACTGAAATCACAAAAAAGGACTTATTGATCAAAGAACTTGGGAAATCGTGGCTTAGAAGAAATCTAGGCAATCCAAAAGCCAAACAGTACGCGTCTCAACATATGTGCATGAGCAGTCGGCTCCTCATAAACCTTCGTACTTTTGATACTAACAAGGAAAAATGTCTTTGGCACTTTCTTGTAGCTAATAAATTTGAACAGATAATAATTGCTTCTTTAAACTTAGCGTTACCATACATGGACGATATTGAAGAGATGAAATCTCCTTCAAACTGCATTAAAGTGAAGTATGACATATTACATCTACTGGATTTTAAGTGGTACACAGTAACAAGTTCTAAAGAGTTGGATAAGAAGGAGGCGAAAGAATGTGACAACATAAAACGCTGTATGACCATACATTGGGCTGAAAGAGTTACAAAAATGGCACGTACAGTACTAATCACAAGAACCTTCAATAAGGAAATATGTATACCTAGTGCGAATGATGTGATGACCTTGACCAACAAAGTCTGTATAGAGATTGACCAGTTAAATCTAAAAGAACTATCAGAGAAAACATACAGAAGAGCAGTACAGCTAATTCAAACAAGGCTTCTTCTCTATAACAAGAGAAGATCTGGCGAAATTGACAACATTAGGCAATTATTAAAAGTAGAATGTATGAGTGGCAATGTTGAGCTGTTAAAACTGCCTCGGTCATTACTCGCCCATTAAATTGGTATAACTGATATTTAAACTTAAGAACAATATATCTAAACTCTTAACACATGTGTAAAACAATCATGCTTCTGTCATTTAATTGAATTTAAAATATTGCTGTTTTGTCTATACAATCACACAATTGTAAGTCTAGTCTCACTCTTTGATATCACAATATTGTGTTTATTATTTCTAGAGATTTTGACTGTATTCTACATACAAAATATTATAACTTCCAACAAAAATCCAAGTCATTTGCAGTGACTGCTCTCCTCAAAAGAACCAGGCATAGAACATATTAGACCAACCACTGCACTGGTCCAGTGTCAGCCCCCCCCCCTCCCCCCTGTTAACTGATCTTTCAGAGTATGTTTAATTGTTGACAAAAACAATTCCCTCAAAGTTGCATCACCAATTTGAGGAAATGCACTTTGGAATTCATGTTGAATCTCCCCTATATTAAATCTGTATTGATGTTCTTTTCATTCTGATTTTAAATTTGGGCTGGAACGACTGGAATTCATTCTGAACACATTGTTAAAGATTTTTAAAACATATTACAGATTCAGAATAATGACCAATGAAAAGCTCCATTTCAAACTTATTCGGTAAAACGTCAACAAGGAAGTAACTAATGAAATACTGTACGCTTACGAATGAAGCTATTTTAAGATATGAACCAAACATGGCAGAAATGTTCATTAGATGGTCATATACAAGATTTTTGTTTTTGGTGCTGATCGGAAATCCAACATGGCTGCCAGGGCCCATAATGTGTTCTGATTGGTCGAAATTTTAAAAATCTTCTTGTTAGAAACCACTAAGCCAATTGAATTGTGACTTTACAGGAATGATCATTGGGTGGTCCTGTACTAAACTTGTGAATCGTTTGCTGATCGGAAATTCATGATGGCCACCATGACTCGACTTAGTTTTAACATAGGACCCTATGGAAAAAATGTTTAAAAGTCTTCTCCTCTGAAACCAGTCAGTCAATTTAAAGCAAACATGGCATGGATGGTTCTTGGGTAGTATACTTTTAAAATTGAGTCCGGTGACCATGACCTCCATCCAAGATGGCTGCCATGAGCAGACATAGTTTTAACATAGAACCCTATGGGATTTGAATAGTAACTTAGATGTACAAAATGTATTCAGCATGCAGACATTCTTAAGAGGACTTAGTTATGTCAGGTGAGTGATACAGGCTCATCTGAGCCTTTAGTTTTATTTATTAGGTACCAGGAAGCCATGGAGTACAGAAGAAATAGAGGAATTGAAAAAGTATTTTCCCAATTATTTTCAAGGGAAGACGAAAAAAAACTGTCCTTCAAGAAATGAGTGCCTGAGTGCCATTAAGTCAAGTCGAGATAACAATGGAGCAATCTGTTTACGGCATTGGGAAACAATAAAAAAGAAAGTGTACAATTATGTAATTAAACATTGACCATGATGCTAATTTTGAAATCCTGTTTGAGATTTTACAATTATTTTATGATTAAGACAAGACTTGTGTTTGCATCTCAACAGAGTTATTGAATTTTAAACATTGACAAAATTATTTAAATCAGGTCAGGAAGACATCTTATAATTCCCCAGTGACTTTTGATAGATTAAAGATTTCAGAAGTATTTAGTTCCGGACCATAATTAAAAAAATCTATGCTATAGATATGAACTGATTGGGTCGTTAAAGCTGCTCAAATTTAGCTTAAATTGTGAAAATCTCTTAAAACTGCCTAAAAATGTCACATTTGAGCTGCTTTTTGTCTGAAATGGAAGTGGCCGCACCTGTGTTCAGTCTCAACATTGATATATGTGAGGTATTATCATTAGATACAACACATGAATATTTAGAGTGACTACAAGTGGGCCCCTTTCATTTTGGACAAAAACCATCCAACAATTAGCGGAAATTCAAGCATTTTCAAGATTTCTGTATAAATTTTGCATGAAGTTATGTTGTTAATACATGTACTTGATAAATGTGCATGGTAATGCCAAAAACAGACCAGATTTATTTAATATAATAATCCTGCTATCTAATACATAGCTAAATGTCAACTTTTTTTTTTATCTATTTTGCAAGAACACATAATTTTTTGGGCCAAAAAGGGGTATAACTGGACCTTCTCCTTTTCATTCAGATGGAAAGATAAACTGAATTTGAGTGTTCCGAGTAAGACACCAGCTGTTATGATAGACAACTCATGTAAATGGGAGGCAACTCATGTTTACCGAAGTAGGGAATATTTTGATATCACTTTCAAGGGAAGATGAAGAAAAATTGTCCGTATATAAGTGCCATTAAAAGTAGTCAAGATAACAATTGAGCTGTAAAAGTGAAATAATGAAGTATCTTGTTTTTATATGGAAGCTTCTGGAAGAATGAATGAGTTCAATTTTCAAGAGTTTATGTTCCATAAAGGATTAAAATTACTGATGGAAGCAGTCGTCAAGTCACCCGCATTGCGCGGGTCACACCCGCAATTTTGTCGTCAAATTCGGAATGACCTGCATCCGTCCGTCACCCACACCGGTGTTTAGAATCACCTGCATTTCCGGTATTACACCAGCGCATGACCCACATTCGAGATTCTCGTAGTTTTTTCCTTCAGCATTGAACGATATCATGGATACGCGTCAACAATCTTGAATCTTGGAGAGTACTTTTCAAAATTTAAATCAATTTAGAATTTCATTTAGCCATGTCTCAAAATGTAATAGTACATACACTGTTCATATCCTCAAAAATACAACAGAGACAAGCAGATTTGAGATGAATAATTTTTTTAATTCTTGTGACATACTGCCAATTGTTAGATTTTAGTAATATTATGTTGCTATAACAACTTCTAAATGCTGAATAAAAAAAACCTAAAGTTTATAGAGACCACATAAAAATTTACATGTATTTAAAGTCAAATCACAAACAGAAAAGGACATTTTTTTGTGTGTACACAGATCAATTTTATGTATTATTTCATATTTACTTACTCTTCCATATGGTTTTTGTGAGTAAGTGAAAGAAAATAAATCCGGAAAGATATGCATAAAAAAAACATCTACATTTACATTTCACAATATTGCTGTTTTTAATCTCGATAACTATATTAATATTGTGGTATGAAGAATTAAAAATGGCATTTAGAAATTTTTTCATTTCTTAAAAATGAATTACATTATTAAAAGTTCTCAATGCTTTGTGATTTTTTTTTATTCAGATTATGGTAATTGAACTTCACTACTACAGCTGGTCTGGATTGGGGGTTGAAGGTTTATCTCTTTCTGCTGACTTTGAAATAAATCCCTGAGATTGAATGAGAAGAACATGGAACATTCAGCTCATTTCCAAATTGATGACAAATATGAAGAAATTGCTCACTATATTATGAATAAATTATAAATTTTACTATTTTTAACTCGCTTGATCATTTTTTGTCCAATTTTAGTATAAACATGGTATAATTTTATAAATATTCAGACCTATTTCATGAAAAAGTTAAAGGGTTAGTGTTATGGTGTAATGCCACTTTCAATTATATTTCAATTATATTGTGGTGATCTGTCATTGGTGGAGGTAATCAGAATACATGTAGTAAAACACTGACCTGCTGCAAGTCACTGACAAACTTTATCATATAATAGCAGAGTGAAACAATTTGACTTGCTCAGTTCTGTGGTACATGCATGTATTAGTTTAAGTTGATCGTCACTTTCAGCAATTTTTTAGCTACAGTTTTTGTACATGTATATTATTACTGCCGATATTGAGGTACAATGTATAAAGAGGGAAAACTTCTTTATCAAGCTGACAGATGAAAACCTTTGTCATGTTTAGGAGGAAGGGAAATGTTAATATTTAAGATGGCTAACCTAGATTAGTGGTATACATGTATATCATGCATATGGCATGAAAAACTGTTTTGTTTTGACTTTTTGATTACTTATTTGAGGATATAGATTTCAAAATAACAATTAGTAGTCTTGATGATCAAATTCGGACAAGAGACGAGCGAGAAATCCTAAAAATGTAAAATTACAGAACATATAATTTTGGAAAGGTTCCTGGTGTTGGTGCTTTTATTTACAAATGTCACTATTTGTTGCTTTGGCCACATTCGAGGAGTGCATGTTAACTGTTACACTCTCGATGTCATGTATGCTAGTAGAAATTACAGTATAGATGGACTGCTAGCCACGTGTTCTTACTGTGGTATCTCTTTCTATATATTCAGTTGATTTATCTTTACAAGAGATTGACAGAGGGCTTTCAGGTGATCATTCTGATACCTAGATGGTCAAAATCGGACAAAGAACACCAGAGAAATAACAAAAAATATGATTTTTTCCACAAAAAATGTCCGCATTTGGTGGCCATTTTGTTCCAAAATGGCCACCATTATAAGTTTATTAGTGTCCACAAAACAATATAATAAAACAAGAAGATATCATCTATCTACATTTCAAGTTTCATGTAATTATCTTGTATACTTTTTGAGATCTAACCAGTTATATACATGTATAACTATATTCTATTTAAAAGATGTCAATATTTTTGAGGGTGCCACAAAGACAACAATCACCAAACTGCCTCAACACCCATTTTCCAATCTGTATAAAACTATATTTCCAAGACTGAAAATGGTTATAGTTCATAATCCTATTCAGAATAAATGGTTTAACAACCTCAGTTATTTATCTAAGCAAATTTATGTTGGAGTAATATGGAATAATGACGTGAACATGCCCTTTGTGGTCATTTCGACCAACCGAAAAGCTGTTTTTGAGGATTTTAACAGGTCTCAAAATTTGAAATGTTGTCTTATTTCAAAAAGTCCTGTAGTTTGTCTTGTATATATATGTTTGTTTTCCCAGAAAACAGAAGATTATGCAACAAAAGAATACAATCATTGATATATTAACCATTGAAAAGTGTTGAAAAGGGTGTTTTCCCTGGTGGCCATCTTGGAATAAAAAAAGGGGGAATTCTGGAATTTGAAACAGCCATAACTTTGCAACTACTGGTCAGATTTTTACAAATGAGGGCTTAAAATTTCTGTCTTTGTGAGCTCTAATTGATCAACAAGAAATGGATAACTGAATATTAATTGAAATTGTCCTGGCATCTCTATCATATGTCTGACAACGAAAACCAAGTACCACGTGGACATGATGGATTTGACCCATTATATAAAGTGCGACCTTTTATCAATTTAGCTATGGGTTCGTTCAGTGATGTTTATTCGCCTGAAAGAGACCTTAGCTTCGATGAAGCCACTTGTGCTTGGAAAGGAAGACTTCGATTTAGGGTTTATAACCCAGCAAAACCAACTCGTTTTGGAATAAAACTTTACCAAGTTTGCGAGGCCACGTCGGGTTATTGTTTGGGATTCGACGTCTATACCAGTGAGACGGCCTGTACTGATTATGCAGAATTAGTCGGATGTATAGATGCTACCCTTACGACAAAAACTGTGTTAGGATTATTGGTTAGATGCGGACTAATTGAGAAGGGACATAACGTTTATATGGACAATTTTTATACTTCTCCCGAGTTACTATTAGAACTTGAATCGCAAAATACTTATGCATGCGGAACACTTCGTGTAAACCGTAAAGGGGTACCAAATGAAATCAAAAGGAAAACCAAGTTGAGACCAACAGAGTGTATATTTAGACGTAATGGCAACATGTTAGCCGTTAAGAATCGCGATAAACGCGATGTTCACATGTTGTCTACAATACATGAAGCTAAAGTCGCAGTTCTAAATAAAGTAGACCGAAGGACAGATAGTTTAGTGTCAAAACCTGTCTGTATTACTGACTATGTTAAATTCATGGGTGGTGTAGATTTATCTGACCAATTTAATTCATACAATTCGTGTCTTCAAAAAACCACCAAGTGGTATAAAAAACTATTTTTTCACTTGTTCAACGTTTGCCTGATAAATGCTTACCTGTTGCATAAAAAGTTCGCACCAAATGAAAAAAAGTTGGATCACCAACAATTTCTTATAGCATTGGTATCAGAAGTACCCAATATTTCATCTAAAGGTCGAAAGCATGTAGATGTCAAACCAAGCCGGTTAATCGAGACACTTTGTTGATAAAATCCCTGCCACCCCAGGTAAAAAATGTAAAAACCCATTGCGTGACTGTGTGGCATGTAACCTTGTCAAAGCTAAAAGAGTTGGTTTCAAGAGAAAACAAACTTCATTTTGGTGTGCACAATGTGAGAAACCTCTGTGTGTTCCAAACTGCTTCCGCGTGTATCACACTTATCAAAATTATAGACAGGTTCTTTTACCGGACACACCCGAGGCTGGTAGTGACCAGGACGATGATGACGGAAATGATGGCCAACAATCAGACATGGACACAGACTAAGTTCTTCACATGTATCATAATACACATGTAAGCCTGAGTGTTTTATAAGATACAATAATAAAAGTCTGCCTTCAATTTTCTTAGTATTTCTCCAAACATCAAAGGAATTTTACCTGAGTATTTATCTGCAAAACTCCTGCAGTATTCCAAAACAACTGTTTTTTTTTTTTTACTTTATTCTTGCTAGTAATAATAAACTTTAATAAAAATAATTCCCTGTAACCCAATTTTCCCCAATTTACTGCTGGTATGAAAGTGTCAGTACAATTATTCATTATTTTTACCTTTGAACTCACCTGTACAGGTAAATATGACATTTGGGTCGACAAATTTGGGAAATATGAAAACTACAAACACCACTAATAATTTTTCATACCACTTTAATTTCTCTATCTCCTATAGTCATTGAGATATTACAATTTCAAAATACACACAATTTTCCATTTGGTTTGTATTTGGTCAAACATCAAAGGATTTTTACCTGCAATAATCCTCGAAATATAACCTAAAATTATGTATTTTTTAAAAAGTTTGTATTTTGCTAGCAATAATAAACTAAAAAGAAACTTCTTTGGTGACATTGTCCTCCATTTTGCTGCTGATACAGAATCCTGGTGCAAATATTAATTATATTCACCTTTGAACTCACCTGTACAGGTAAATATGACATTTGGGTTAAAAATTTTGGGAAATATAAAAACTACAAACACCACTGATAATTTTTCATGTAACTTTCCATATCTAGCATAGTTATTGAGATATTACAGTTTTAAAATACATTGCACAATTACATAAAATACAATAATTAATGTAGCAGTGCTAAGACAATAGTATAACATTAATATAGCAGTAATGATACAAAAGAACATAATTTACTTAGCAGGTGAAGGGTTAACATTGGACCCTATGCGGAAAATATGTAAACTGCTACACCTTGAAAAAAGTTTCATATGTCAAACCAGTATTATTCAGGCATGGTGACATGATGATCCTCTACCAAATGTAATACTTGAGCAGAGTACCTATCATAAATCCAGGATGGCAGCCACATTGGATCTTAGTTTAACATTAGACCATATGGGAAAAACATGACTTGTAAATTGCTACATCTTGAAAACCGTTTCATATATCGAACCAATATTAATCAGACATGGTAACATGATGGTCCTATACAAAATATATGATTTTAGTACCGATCATAAATCTAAGATGGCCACCATGGCAGGTCTTAGTTTTACATTGGACCTGATGGGGAAAACATGTAAATTGCTACATCTTGAAAAATATTCCATATATGAAACCAGTAGCCAGGTGAGCGATACAGGCTCATGTAAGCCTCTGGTTATAATGGCTGCCAATTTACCGAAAAATGTTGGAGGTTTTGACACATGTGAGGGTCCATTGGGGGTTTGGGAGCCATTAATGATCCTTCAGATCATATCATATCTTATCATTATTATTATTATGTCGCCCCAGACGAAGTCAGAACTTTTGTTTTTCATTCGTTTCTTTGTTATTATTATTCTTTCTTCCGATGAATTTAGTCTGGCTATTTTCTTGCAGATGCCTCAACAGAATTAATTGATATTTGGCACACAGTATAAGGAGGTGTGCATGCAATGAAAAAAAAATTCCAAATGGCTGCCATAATGCGTTCAAAAATTGGGGATTCATTATCTTGGGAACTGACCTGCAGAATTTCATCAAACTTTGTATAAATGTTCAGTAGGATGAGTGGAAGGAATTTATGGAGTG
>MJUT01062146.1:0-14617 GCA_002080005.1 Gigantidas platifrons | reverse complement strand
AAAAAAAAAAAAAAAAAAAAAAACGGGATCGGTTTTCAAAATGGCTGTCCAAGATGGCGGCCGAAATCTGAAAAAAATAAACTTTGTCCGATTTCATCGAAAATTGATATTTGGGCATAGTTTGACATGGGGAACAATGAGTTGAAGGAAGGGGCGACATCAGCCATTGCTTGCAATGGCAATTCTAGTTATTATTATTCTTTTCCTAAACATAACTTTTTCCATGCGTTTTCTCAAAGACCGTAAATGAGAGCTAAGCCAAACTTGGCACAATGATGGAACCATGTGAGGAGGTGTGCAAACAAGTTTAAAAATTTTCAAGATGGCCGCCAAAAACCGAAAAAAGGAAAATTGCTTGGAATTCAATGAAAATTGATATCTAGGGCTAGTTTGACATGGCAAAACAGATGGGAACATAAGTATTTAGAAAATCTGCCATCTTAAGATTGCTGCGGGGACGTGAGGGGACTTTTGTGCTTCGCTTTGTGAGCACAGTATTACTTGTTATTTTTTTTTTCCATTATTCTTCTTGATCTTCCGCACCAAAATTTGTCCACGCAAATTCTCGAAGACTCAGGGATGCAAATTAACTATTTTTTCCCAGTAGCCAGCTGGGCTACTGACTTCAAATTTGTAGGGGCCCAGTTTTATTTTTCAGTCGGTGAAAAAGAAAAATCAAAACATTACGACATGAATAATTATTAAATCATTTTAAAGACCCATTTAATCAGATAATACAGGCTTTTTAAATACTTGTAGCAGTATGAATTTTTATCTTCGTCTGTCTTCTTCTTTTGTGGAGGTTTTATGCCACTGATAAACTCCCACATTTTCTAAACAGGAATTAACTACCTACTTATAATTTAAACTCTTAAAGGGGAATGGTTACGCAAAAAAGATTTCCAGAGATGTTGAATTAATTTATGTGATAGATCCAGCAACAATTAAATTTAATCAGGTCTTGTCCTGATCTGACCTAAAAAAAAATCCTAATTTTATTAGGAATGCATTTTTTGTGATGTCAAACTTGTCTATAATGACGTTTGATGGCAATTTAGTAAGCAGTCTTTATGTGACTGTCAGTCGGCATACATATATAATGCACAGTATAGGTATCTGATTCCAGTTGATGTAATGCATACAGTATATGTAAATATCTGTGTTTACTTATTCCTTTTACCGTATGCTGTATATTATTACATGTGTGCAGATATTGTATTTTAATATATTGTAGCAGATAATTTTTATTTCATAGGTTTATAAACTTGAAATATATTCTATAGTATGGTATAAAATTAAAAGTATCCAATACACATCTATTCTTTTGGAAATTTTTAGGATATCAATTGAAAATAAACTAAAATGTACAATTGTAATAGACAAGTTATTCACCTTACTTAGTTTGGATTACAAGTATCAATCAATTTTCATGTAAATACATTTTGCAATTAAATGTTTTTCTGTATAGTTATCTAAAAAGATAGCAGATATGGCCAACAATCCTTATCTCACTGTCCGATCCCGTTCCGAATATTTTACATCAATGTCAACATCCGGTTTACCTACATGTTTTAATTTCAGTTAAGAACATGAATCTGTTGTCATCTTCAATATATAAGCATCTCAAAACAAATTTAATTAAATACAAACAATCTTTGATACCTTTGGAGTGTGGAAGTTAACTTATTTCTGTGCTCAGTAAAGTATTTCAGTTTTAAGGCTTCACGTATTGCAGGTGCCCGTTCCTACTAAAATGACGTTTACAATGCGTATAGGAAGAAGTTCTGATTAATAAAAATAGGAATGTGCCGGTCTGACAGAATAAATAAACAAATTTCAAGTCTGTCTGACATTTTATTAAAACTGTAAATGGAATTTAATGCCGTTCTAGAAATTCTGTTGGCAGTGGAAACTTGGAGTGATGAATAAATTTCAATCGCCAACTGGGCGACCGCAAAGTAATATTTGATCGCCCAGCTGATATTTTACTCACCGTGGGCAACCGTTAATTTGCATCCCTGAGACTACTGACTGGAACGTCATAAAACTTGGTAGGATGGTAGATCCCAATGCCTAGATGTGCATGAAAGTCTTGGAATTTTCGAAATGGTGACCGTTGCCATGGAAACTGAAAAAAGGCGGGAAAATTTAAAGTGCTCAGAAATGGATGAAATTTTATAGAAATGTTGCTGAGCGTGTAGCAAATTCAAATCCAGCATTAAAATTGCTTGTTTGTTTGATGGGTAGTATTTAGTAACCTAGTGACCCTATTATTCATGTACTGCTAGACTCCTTTATTATGCATGGATTGTTTGCCTCATGATACAAAGACGGATGTCCACACAAGACATGGACCATCTGCCTCATATTCAGTAGACTTTCCCACATAATATATAGACACATTTCCACTTAATATATAGACAGTTCAACCCATAGCCCTCAAATTTCAGAAATATTTTGAAAACCCACAAGTTTGGACAAAGATTAAGCTCGTAATAGAAAAACCCACAATTGTTAAATGTTTGTCTGTCCATACGGCATATAGGTATTCTGCTGAGTCATTGCCACTAGTTTAAACAACTGGACGACTGCAAAGTAATATTTGATCGCCCAGCTGAATTTTACTCGCCATGGACACTGGACCACACAAATAATTCCATGGACTGTTCATGATGTCACCAACGCTGGACTACAGCCAAACTGGAGACTTTGAAATCCCACGAAATGAGTAAAGTCCACATCAAGAATCGGAATATTATTGCAGGGGAGTTAAAAGTAGCTGGTGGTTTATAGGGTTATGTGTAGGGAGGGAATAATTGAAGAATAAAACATAACAAACTGCTTTATTTGAATGCTTTATTAGTCAACAACACCAAAAAATGTTATTGAAAAATTTGGGCTACCAGTTTTCAATTTGGGCCAGGGATGGAAAATGTTTACTGGCCCAACATTTTTTTTGCAGACATATGTTGTGAATACCAGAGTTCCTGGAAATTGCCGGAAATGATTAAATGAATTATGTCTGACCTATTGTCCGCTATGAAAAATCCCTCCCTGGGTCTGACAATGTGCTAAATAGTCGGCCCTTCCCGATAAATGTTGTATGCATATGACAGTTACTCATCTTGCTTCGCTGTCCGGGTCCCGGTATTTAACTCATTCAGCCCCGATAACGTCTTTTGGAGTGATTAAATATCTGCATTGACTTTAACTTTATATATTATTTGACGGAGGCTTTCTCAGTGAGAAAATGCGCCCCTAAAATTTTTTTTTATATTAGAATTTTGTATAATTCTATTATTACTTACTTTTAAATTGATGTTTAATTATTAAATAATGTGAGTTTTAGAATATTAGACGTTTTTAAACCAAAGAAGTGAAGATGTTTGAAATTTATTTTATATTTAATTGAATGACTGACTTTAAGGTCATTTGAGTAGTATAATTTGTATTATATATAACTTGATCCAAATTTAACTGCTGTCAATTATAAACTTAGCATACAAGTTACTTATAAACCGTGTGGCAAATCCCAGTTTCATAGGTAGAGTGTATCGTATTGAGTTGGGCATTCCCTACTTCTAGATACACATTAACCCTACTTTGTTGTTAATGAGGTACTTGACATCGATAATAACTCCGCACAAAAATTGCCAAAATTTTAACTTTTGGAAATATATATATAAAAAAATAAATAGATTAGTTAAGTAAAATAATACTATACAGGGCTCGAAATTAATGCTAGCAAGCAGGCAAATTGCTAGTTGAAATTTCAATTTGCCTTAATTTTGCTAGTGAATAAAGTTAGAACTAGCAGAATTTTGCTAGTTGTAAAAAAGTATGTGTTCAGAATCGTATCTGAACTATGACAAATGTGTAAATTTGTTTTCTCGTAAGATCGGTAAAGATCGCATTGACTTCATAAAAAAAGGACGGTATAGTTACGTATTTGTCCAAGAAATACGAATATTTACGTCTCTGTCCGAGAAATACGAACAACCATACGGGTTCCCGATTTTTAAAATAACATCTGGTTGTAATTTTTACAGTTCAAGTTACCAGTTGAAATGTAAAAAAGAAGAAAAGTTTCTGATTGCGACGTTACAAAAATTACGAAATTCTTTCGCCAAGTTTCAGGTAGATTTATAATTGTGATTATAGTGTTAACAGTGATTAAGAGGAAATAATCATGAAAATCGTTGTGTGACAGCTGTTACATTATCGTATGAATGCAGCCTGTCTGCTTGCAAGAATGGCAAGATTACGATTTTCGTTTATCCAACTTTGGCCTATAGCTAGCTAGAGTAAATCAATTATCGTGTTTTTAACAGAAGTGATCTCATAATTTTATTCAAATAATTATTATCGCTCTGTTTCCAGCTTGATTAACTCTAACTCATCTCTTTTATACAATTTTCACATGAAAAAAAGCAACAACAAAATAACAGAACAGGCATATTTCCTTTTCTGGCTTTACAATAATTATTCGGTCACATTACATATTTAAAACAGACACAAGCCAGTCATTAGTTACTATCTTGGTTATAATTATTTGAGATGAAAAAAGTTCAGTACATGCACAGTGATGCAGCATACCCACAGCTTTTTTTCATTTGAGGGTACATGTACCCCAACTCCATCAATTTGGGGGTACAGTGTGTGGTTCTTTATATTACTGTCCAATAAAACATTGTTTAAAACACTGTGTATGTTTTCATATGATATGGCCATTCCCCAGGAAATATTAATGCTTGTTTGTTTACATCAGGTACATGTTTCTTTTAAGAAATAAATCATGGAAGCCAGAATGTCCAGGAGCGACTTACTTAATGGTCAAGGATGCCTTTCACAATGTGATATAGTCAGAGACAGTGAATTGCTTAATTTAATAAAACATTTAAAACCTTAGTCTTATTGTTACATATTTCAATGAAAATAACATACATTGCATGTTAAATTTGGTTGCTAGTCAGGTCAGTCTGTTTGCTAGTAGATTTTTATTTAACTAGCAAAGTTTTGCTTGTGGTGAAAAAAGTTAATTTCTAGCCCTGCTATATATTTAACTGTTACATCCAATGATATGATACTATAGACTATGTAAAGAAGTTACCAATTTAATGTTTGGGTTGTTGTCCCTCATTCAGTGGATAAACAGAAACTAATTGTTTCCGCATGCCCACACTGACTGTCTGACACCAATGATCTCAAACACCACATGGCAGTTCAATATACAGGTGCTTACTTTTAGTTTGAGATATATAGATGTCAAGTCCTTACATACTAAGGTAAATTGCTAGGACTTGTTATACATAATCCCAGTATAGTAATAATGGAAAATCTGTCATTTGTAGTGGTTTGTTTTCTTCATTCAATGGCCGATCACGTCTTTAGATGCACCGAAAGTGCGTTGTAAAACCTTCTCTGATTGGTCGAATAAAGGGGGTAATCCATGATTCTTTCAATACTGGCCAATAGAAAAATATTTTACGTTTCCTTTTTCCATTTTTAAAACATTCAGAAGTCAAAGGTTATTAAATTACATCGATTTTACTACACATGTATCATTCATAAAAAATTGTAAACAATGGCGGATTTTAGAGCGATCTTTGGTGATGATGATAGCGAAAATGAAGAGTTTCTAGGCTTCGATCTCATCAATATTAACTCTTTACCTACCATTGACGTATATATCAGCGCTAAAAATCATGCTTGTCTCCTTACTGACGGATAAATACGCTGTAGTATTGCCATTGTTTACTTGCGATAGCGGAATAACCTGCTGCAAAGAAAGGCATGCGCAATCGTAGTGACGTATATTTCAGTCAAATTACCTTTGTTAGAAATCGTCCGATTGGTAAAATATAAAGGAAATCCTTTCCAATGACGAATGAAAATCGTTTTAAGAAATGAATGAACTTTCTAATGACGCCCCGTATGAATATATAAGGCATTTCATTAATGAGCCTCGATCGATTTTCTCACCACGTGTTTGTTGTAGAATTTTATGAATGAAAGTAAGTAAACAATAGCAGATGCAATTCTAGATTTATTTGTGTCGGATGATGAAAGCGAGGAATTTGAAGGTTTTGGAGCCTCGGATATTGATGAAAGCGAAGTACGCAGTATTGAGAGTGATATTTCTATCTCCGATATAGAAAGCGAGTCGTCTGAGGAAGAAATGGAAGCGGTTGATGACGAAACGTGGTCGAGAAATTTACGAACTCCCATTGTAAACATCTTTTCGGAGAGCAGCGGGGCGACGTTTACTTTAGACAGGGAAAATAAAGAAATAGATTTTTTTCATCACTTTTTTCCTACTTCACTGGTAAACAACATTGTGATTGAAACAAATGCATATGCCAAGAGATGCATTGCCGTGAGACAGGATAAATGTTGGACACCAACCAGCATTCCTGAAATGATGGCATTTTTGGGAATTCATGTTGTTTTCTCTATTATTGGTTTACCCACATATACGCTGGTCTGGAAGTCAGCCTGGCCACTAGAGTTTCCGAGTATTCCCAGAACTAGATTTGAAAGAATTTCTAAGTATTTTCATTTGAATGACACAAATTGATTTAATTGGAATATAGAAATACATAATGGATTTAAAAAAAGAGATTCATCAAATATAAACATTGGTTGGTATTAATCGTTTTTAATTTTTGATCTATATTATATAGTTAATTAGATATTTGACTTTAAATAACAGCACCATACATAAAATCTTGATAATCTCTCACTGCAAAAATATCTCTGGTAATTAACCTACAAATCAGCTGCAGTAGCTAACTTATCAGTTGTGTGTAGTAGTGAAGTACAGCATCTGTTGTGGTAGATAAGAAGTTAACTCTTTCTCTACTGTTGACGACTATAGTCGTCTTAATTAACTGTCTCTCCACTCTCACTGACGTGCGATATCGGGGCAGCAGAAACAATTTACTGATAACGGATGACGCCATGAGTCACATATAGATACCTATTTAGCTTTCTTGTTGACGACAATAGTCGTCATGTTTACCTATGTTACAAGACTTCTGATTAGTTAAAAACTATCACGTGTACAGTTTTGGACCAATGAAAATTTAAGAGACAAATGATCAATGTATTTGACCACGAAAGAATTTTCCAGAAATTCTAAATATAACCCAAATAATTTCACAAATAAAAGTAGGGTTTTCCCACTTCAACGCACGTGTTTAATCGAGAAAATGGATTGGAATTCCAGTGACAATGAAAGTGAGTTTGAAGGATTTATGGCTGAGGATATTGAGGGAACAGAAATTCCTGATGCAGGATCAGATATTTCAGTGTCTCCAGTGTCAACTCCGCCTACCTCAGACGACGAATCAGACTTCGATGAGGATACATGGTCGAGAAATTTACACAAACCGAATGTCAGAGATTTTAATGACACGTTCGGGGCAACTTTTACTTTGGAAGACAACCAACAAGAGAATTTTTTTTTAAATAAATTCTTTCCTCATGAGTTAATTGAGAAAATAACAACAGAGACAAACAATTATGCTACAAAATGCATAGAGGAGAAGCCCGATCCCAAATGGAAGCCAACAAATGTCACTGAAATCTTGGCATTTATTGGCTTGCATGTGGTCAACTTCCTTCCTATACTTTAGGCTGGAAACAAATGTGGCCGTATACTATTTCTGGAATTCCACATGTCATGCAAAGGGAACGTTTTGAGAGACTTTGCAAATATTTTCACTGCAATGACACTTCAAACAACCCACCGAGAAGGACTCCTGGACATGACAAACTGTGCCATGTTAGACCTGTTTTGGATGCTGTGTCTAAAACATGTTTGGATAATTATAAGCCCCCAAAGGAACAAACAATTGATGAAGGGATGATTGCATTTAAAGGACGCCTTTCTTTCAAGCAGTACCTACCTGCTAAACCTACCAAATTTGGAATAAAAGTGTGGGAACGAGCTTCCCCATAATAACGGTTACTGCCACGAGTTCCAAGTTTACACTGGAAAAAAAGAAAGGACAGGGTCGTGAGGACAATCTTGGCTCCAGAGTTGTTAAGGACCTAACAAGAAAAATTACTGACAAAGGCCACCATGTATATATGGATAACTTTTTTTCAAATCCAACTTTATTAGAAGAGATTGCAAAAGAAGCTATCTATTGCTGTGGCACTGCTCGTGGGAATAGAAAAGGAATGCCGGAAACTTTGAAAAATGCAAAACTTAAAAATAGAGGAGAATTGATTATAATGCAAAAAGGAAACTTGTGTGCCTGGGTGTGGAAGGACAAGAAAAATGTTTTTTATTCGTCAACCAACTGTGATCCAACAACAGCAAACACTGTACGAAGACGGCAAAAGGATGGCACTTTCAAAGATGTTCCATGCCCAAGTGTTGCTACAGCATATAACAAATTTATGTTTGGGGTGGACAGGGCAGACCAAATTAGAATGCAGTATTCTACTTGCAGGAAAGCCCTTAAATGGTGGAAATACCTATTTTTTTCCCAGTAGCCAGCTGGGCTACTGACTCCTAATTTCTAGGGGCCCAGCTAAATTTTTAAGGGCCCAGTTTTATTTTTCAGTCGATGAAAAAGAAAAATCAAAACATTCGGACATGAATGAATAATTATTCATTTTAAAAACCCATTTAATCAGGTAATACAAGCTTTTTAGATACTTGCAGCAGTATGAATTTTTATCTTCGTCTGTCTTCCTCTTTTGTGGAGGTTTTATGCCACAGATAAACTCCCACATTTTCTGAACAGGAATTAACTACATTTTGTACCTACTTATAATTTAAACTCTTAAAGGGGAATGGGTACGCACAAAAGGTTTCCAGAGATGTTGAATTAATTTGTGTGATAAGATCCAGCAATAATTAAATTTAATTAGGTCTTGTCCTGATCTGACCTAAAAAAAATATCCTAATTTTGTTAGGAATGCATTTTTTTGTGATATCAAACTTGTCTATAATGATGTTTGATGGCAATTTAGTAAGCAGTCTTTATGTGACTGTGAGCTATATTATGTCAGTCAGCATAAATATATAGTGCACAGTATAGGTATCCAGTTGATGTAATGAATATAGCATATGTAAATATCTGTGTTTACTTATTCCTTTTACTGTATGCTGTATATTATTATATGTGTGCAGATATTGTATTTTAATATATTGTTTTTTTATTTGTAAACAAGCAAAATGTAGCAGATAATTTCTATTTCATAGGTTTATAAATTTGAAATATATTCTTTTGTATGTATAAAATTAACTGTATAAAAGTATCCAATACACATCTATTCTTTTGGAAAATTTTAGGATATCAATTGAAAATAAACTAAAATGTACAATTGCAATAGACAAGTTATTCACCTTAGTTTGGATTACAAGTTAGTATCAATCAATTTTCATGTAAATAAATTTTTCAATTAAATGTTCTTCTGGATATATCTAAAAAGATAAGGCAGATATTGCCAACAATCCGTATCTCACTGTCCGATCCCAATCCGAATATTTTACATCAATGTCAACATCCGGTTTACCTACATTTTTTAATTTCAGTTCAGAACATGAATCTGTTGTCATCTTCAATATATAAGCATCTCAAAACAAATTTAATTAAATACAAACAATCTGATTCTTTTGGAGTGTGGAAGTCAACTTATTTCTGTGCTCAGTAATATATTTCAGTTTAAGACTCCACGTATTGCAGTTGCTCGTTCCTACTAAAAGGACGTTTACAATACGTATATAGTAAGAAGAAATTTGAGAAGTTCTAATTAATAAAAATAGGAATGTGCCGGTCTGACAGAATAAATAAACATATTTCAAGTCTCTGTCTGACATTTTAATAAAACTGAAAACGGAATTTAATGCCGTTCTAGAAATTCCGTTGGCAGTGGAAACTTGGAGTGATGAATAAATTTCAGTCGCCAACTGGGCGATCGCAAAGTAATATTTGATCGCCCAGCTGAAATTTTACTCGCCGTGGTCGACTGGGCGACCGTTAATTTGCATCCCTGTGTATGGATTAAAAAAAAACAACATTAAATAGCCTGGTAAGTCAGCTATATTTTTTATTCTTACAGTATATTAAAAAAATCAATAATTAATTGTACAAATCAGTTTTTCTACTCCTGGTATGTTACAACATGTTTATTTACAAACATAACCCAATTTTCTCCAGTAATGAGCTATATTTATCATCATCAGTAGTGAGGCTGATAACTGATTACAGTAGCTAGCGTATAATATGTGTGTAGTAGGGAAAGAGTTAAGGAAGCAGAGGAAAGATATGTTCGGCTATTAGATGAGCAAAATGATTTTGACTCTGACATCAAATTTTCTGAGATGGGATCGTTGGACGAAGAGGAAATTGACAGCGATGATGATACAGTTCTCGTCGACATTGCTAAATGGAGTGACCACCTTAGAACCATTCAAATCGCTGAATTTACTGGACCAAAGCCTGGACCAACGACTGTTATGGAGAATAACAAACGAGAAATCGATTTTTTCAATCATTTGTTCCCGGAAGCGTTATCAATTGAAATTGCTACTCAAACAAATGAGTACGCACAGAAGCAAATTGAGGCAACACCAAAAAAAAATTGGTATCCAACTAATGCAGAGGAAATCAAGGCTTTTATTGGTGTTCAAATTGTCATGGGTATTCTACCAGCCCCTGCCCAAGACATGTACTGGTACAAAAACAAACTGTTCCATCCGTCATGTATTGAAATGAAATTTAGTCGAACAAGATATGAAAATTTGATGAGATATTTTCATGTTGCCGACACTTCCAGAAATCCACCTCGAGGAGCACCTGGTCATGACAAATTGGCCCATGTACGGCCAATGCTTGAACAAATAAGGACCACATGCATCAATGAATACAACCCACATCGAGAAGTTTCAATTGATGAAGCCATGATCGGATTCTCCGGAAGGCTTGGGTTTAAACAATATGTCCCTCTAAAACTAACGAAGAGAGGGATAAAAGTATGGGTGCGTGCTGATCCCCATAATGGCTATGTTGGTGACTTTCAGGTGTATACCGGAAGGACAAACAATACTCCTGAAATCAATCTTGGCAGAAGGGTAGTTTTAGACTTGATGCAGCCACTGTTGGATCTTGTTTACCATGTATATACCGACAGTTTTTTCACATCACCAGATTTGTTCCTTCAGTTGCGACAACGATCGACCTTTGGTTGTGGAACAGTAAGGTCTAATCGCAAGGGTCTTCCAACCGGATTGGACAAGCTAATACTGAAGGAAAAAGGACAGTCTACCACTAAGCAGAAGGGAGACATGAGGATTACAGTTTGACGTGACAAAAAGAACATTTCAATTCTGTCGACCAACTGTGATGGTGATGCCACATCTGTCAGCCGAAAACAAAAGGATGGTTCGATAAAGGAAGTTCCGTGCCCTCTGGCTGTAAAATTGTACAACATGTACATGAATGGGGTTGACCATGCTGATCAATTGAGATCAACATATAACACGGCCAGGAAATCCCTGAAGTGGTGGAAGTATTTGTTCTTCTTCCTTCTGGATGTCAGCATAGTAAATGCATATTTACTCATGAGGGAGTCTGAGAACCATAAACTCAGCACAAAGAATAACAAAGAAAAACCCAGAACACAGATGGAGCTTAGGATGAACTTGGCTCACCAATTATTGGGTGGATTTACAGGAAAACATAAAAGAACAACTGATATTCAACCTCCAGCTCAGCTACAATAACACTGGCTAGTCGTGATGCCAAGAAAAAGAACCTGTAAAATGTGTTCACTTAAAAAAATCAGGACTGAACCAATAACTGGCTGTGAACAATGTGAAATAAATCTATGCATTAAATGCTTTAAACCTTACCACAGACAGAAATATCCAGAACTATTCCAATAAATTTAATAAGGAATAATGGATTGTAGATATGATGTACATAAAATTTGTGAATATAACATAAAATTTAATTGAAAAACATGGAGAAAAAATAACAAAATGCATATCATTGTGTAGATAATTTTATTTGGAACAAAATGTGAAAATTTCATGGATTTATCTTGGATATTAACAGAGCAATCAAGGTAAGACTGACTGCATGTGCATGATGTTTACAAAATTTTCTAATTAGATAAAATACCTCTGGGGCACATGCAGCTATACATAGATAAATGATGCTGGGGCATTATCAGTAGTGATACTGATAAAGTGTTGGGGCTGAATGAGTTAAACCAGTTACATTTTTGTATGACCTTTACATATATCTCCTGGTATTCATATATATATAGCATCTATGACGCTTGCAATAAAACCAGTTGATAAAAATCTTGGGTGTTTACCTTTAATTATAAAGCAATGAGACCAGAGAATTTTTAAGTAAAAAAATAACATGGCAGTGCCCGATGGAAGTACTTGGCCTATCAAGTTTAAAGCAGGATCCAAGCCTGGTGTTTGTAAAAAAAAAGGAAGGAAGTGAATGATGCTAAAAAAGATCGTTCAGTGTATGAGAAAATGCAACCGGCTCGTTCATTCAATGACAAGTGGCATGAGGGTTGACCGTGGTTGGTTTATGACAAACAGAAAATGTCAATGACTTGTTCCTATTGTGTAGAATATTCGTCTATGTCAGTAACAAAGTGCTCTAGAAACCTCAAGAACAAACTCCTGTTTATTTCTGGGTGTACAAATTTTAGGTTTAGTGCAGTAACATAACATGACTAAAGTTCTGATATCTGCCTTGTTTAAAGCCTGAAGTTCTGATATCTGCCTTGTTTAAAGCCTGAAGTTCTTTTGTAAATTAGAAAAAAGATCATTGAAATTATTTTTTTTACGAAATCTCTATGATACCAAATTTATTTCACAAATATGCACAATTGAATTAACTCTTTACCCCACATAAGCGCCTCTGGAAGCCTCTTATCATTTCCACAGAAGCGCCTCTCGACGTCCCTATCTCATTCCCACGGAAGCGTCTCTGGACGCCTTGTGTTGATTTCCGTATAAGCGTCTTTGGACGACTGTCTATTTCGGAACGATTTAGAACGAGGTTTCTGCCTCGATCTCGATGGGAATCCTCGGGAATAAAGAAATATCATTGGTCAATGTATTTTTATGTGTACAACGTCGATAAGTACACATATTCTTTGTTCATTCATAAAACAAAGCGTGCTTTTATATTTGTAAACAAACATGGCAGACCTTTCAACAGATGATCAAATGCTTCAAACTTATTTCAATTCTGATGATGACAGTAGCGAATTTGAAGGATTTTCTGAACAGGAATCAGACGTAGACATCCCTAACATTCTTGAAAGTAGTGATGATGAGGGACAAAATGAAAATAGTGACGAGGAAATTGCCGACGAAGTGGAGTGGTCTGCCAATTTCACGATGTCAATATTGACGACTTCAACAAAGACATTGGACCACAATTTCCCGATGGATTTGATAACACAACAGCTTCAGCTAAAGATTATTTTGATTTAATGTTTGATGCAAATATTATGGCCGATTTTGTTAGACATACGAACAATTACACAAAGTGGAAAATGGAACAATCGGGGGAAGTAGATTCCGTTTGGTACGAGACCATGGAAAACGAGTTAAAGGCCTATTTCGGAATGAACATTTTTATGGGTATCAATTCCCTACCAGGATATAAAGACTATTGGTCTAGGGATAATTTCATGGAAATGAAGGTATAAAATCAGTGATGCCAGTTCGTAGATATGAAAAACTGACAGAATATTTTCATGTAAGCAACAGAGCAGCAGAACCTGCAAGGGGTGAAGACAACTATGACAAGTTGTTCAAAGTCAGGCCAGTCGTAAATATGGCAAAAGATCTTTTTAAAAGGAACTATAAGCCAAATAAACATATGGCCATTGATGAAGCCATGATAAAATGGACAGGGAGACTTTCATACAAACAGTATCTACCAGCAAAACCCATTAAACACGGCATCAAAGTTTGGATGCGATGTGATGCAGACAATGCATTTTTAACGGATTTTAATATATACCTTGGTCAAGGAACACACAATGCAGAGCATGGCCTGGGGTATGATGTTGTTTATAACCTAACAAGGGATTTGCAAGGGAAGAACTTTCATGTCTTTTATGACAATTATTTCACTGGTGTGAAACTGGCAGAAGACATGCTAGCTCAGAAAATATACACGTGCAGAACTATTAGAATAAACCGTAGTGGGTTTCCAGTTGAACTGAAGGGCTTAAAGATGAAAAGAGGAGAGTCAAAAGTTCTACAGAAAGGAAATTTAGTTGCTGCAGTCTGGCAGGACAAAAAACCTGTTGCATTCCTAAGTACTCTTAGTGATCCACGTCATTAAGTAAATGTAAACAGGAGAGTAGGTCGCAACAATATACAGTTTATTCAGCCGCATGCTGCATATATTTATAACCAGAATATGAATGGAGTCGACAGGCATGATCAGCTTAGAACTTCCTATGCTCTTGGACGAGATGGGAAAAAATCATGGAAATACATTTTCTGGTTCATTATGAACTGTGCCATCGTCAATGCCCACATCATATTTTCTCTATCTTCTCGTCATGTCAACTCGAAAAAGAGATTTTCCCATCTTGACTTTAGGTG
>MJUT01062124.1:16153-31709 GCA_002080005.1 Gigantidas platifrons | reverse complement strand
AGTAGGGGCTTTCACAGTCAAAGTAGGGGCTTTCACAGTCAAAGTAGGGGCGTACACAGACAAAGTAGGGGCTTTCACAATGAGAAATAACTCATACCCTAAAAGGAGTGTGAAATTACCCTTTATTTCTGGAATAGTTATATAAAAAGAAGCACTGTTCTTCTGATCTTCTGGTAATTACCTTACCTGATCCGGGAGGCTTTACTGGCAGTCTACAGACTGTACCACAATCAACAGGACAACAGATAGTACCTAAAATATATACAAAACTAGAGGCTCAGGTGAGCCTGTATCGCTCACCTGACATAAATAAGCCCTCTTAAGAATGTCTGCATGCCGAATACATCTAAGTTACTATTCAAATCCCATAGGGTTCTATGTTAAAAGTATGTCTGCTCATGGCAGCCATCTTGGATGGAGGTCGTGGTCTCTGGACACAATTTTGAAAGTATACTACCCAAGGACCATGCATGCCATGTTTGCTTTAAATTGGCTGACTGGTTTCAGAGGAGAAGACTTTTAAGCAATTTTCCCATTGGGTCCTATGTTAAAACTATGTCCGCTGACGGCGGCAATCTTGGACCGAGATCGGGGTCACTGAACACAATTTTGGAAGTTGACCACCGAAGGACCATCCATGCCATGTTTGCTTTAAATTGGCTGACTGGTTTCAGAGGAAAAAAATTTAAAACATTTTTTCCCATAGGGTCCTATGTTAAAACTATGTCCGCTGAAGGCGGCCATCTTGGATAGAGGTCTGGGTCACTGGATATAATTTTGAAAGTTGACCGCCTAAGGACCATTCATGCCATGTTGGCTTTAAATTGACTTACTGGTTTCAGAGGAGAAGACTTTTAAACATTTTTTCGATAGGGTCCTATGTTAAATTTAAGAGTCATGGCAGCCATCTTGAATTTACGATCAGCAAACGATTCACAAGTTTAGTACAGGACCACCCAATGATCATTCCTGCAAAGTAACAATTCAATTGGCTTGGTGGTTTCTGACAAGAAAATTTTAAAAATTTCAGCCAATGAGAACACATTATGGACCCTGGCAGCCATGTTGAATTTCAAATCAACACCAAAAACACAAATCAGGTAGAGGACCATCCAATGAACATTTCTGGCAAGTTTGGTTCAAATCTGTTCAGTGGTTTCAGAGAAGAAGATTTAAATGTGAAAAGCTAATGAACGGACGACGACGATGACGACGGACGCCTAGCCATGACAAAAGCTCACATGGCCTATGGCCAGGTGAGCTAAAAATCATATACAGTCACACATGTCTTAAGTGACCTTCCAAGGTCAAATATGGTCACATAAGACAGGTGGTCACTTAATACAGGTTTAATTGATATGAAATGCACTATGAAAGCAGACTTTGACGGATTCAGAGAGAAAGAGGAATAGAAGTGCAGTATCTTCCACATGGAACAAATGCAGGATATATGTAGGGGATCAGTTGGACCGTTGGAAGGAACTGAAGGAAGTGCTACCCGTCCAAACTCACGCTGAAGTGGCAAAGAGTTTAGTATTTTTGCAACCAGCAAATATTGAAATGAGCCGAATTTTGACTATTATTATGAATTTAAATAAAAATATCCGATCGAAAATATTTCTAGAACCACCGACCATGGACAAGCGACTGGTAAACTTTATCACTTGCGGCTGTGAGTCGAGTGCACTTTTTTTGTAATTTACAAATCTTGGCACGAACCCACGCCGTATTGCTGATATGCTTGTATGAGTTGTTAGGTAATCCAAATACCTAACTCATTGAGCCCTCAGGGTCCCTATTTTTTTTTCTTTTATGTTGATCCGTTATAGTCGAGTAACTTCACATATAAATATTAGTAGATATTAGATTACTGTATCTCCTAACTTATGAAATATTGACGGTGTTAATACGTCACACTTTTGGTCAAATCTGCAAATAGCACCATAATAAAACCACCACCAAATATAGGCACTATACAGTACATGTATATTATACTGACCGTCATCACAGTCTCTGTCAGCATTACATTGTTGATTGAAGGCGACACAGCGCAAGTCAGGATTAAATGGTGGGCATCCGGGTCTATCTCCCTGTAGATAGACCATACACAGATAAACATTGAGATTGAGAGTGTCGTTGCTAATAGTGAGTGATTAAATGAGTAATTGTCGTTTAATGCCAATTCAGCAATTTTTCAGCTATATCATGGCGAAAACAAATTAATTTTCAACAGTTTGTGGGTAGACATGTCGCTCCACTCAGACACATTATTCTGATTCCGGGTCGACCAGCCTTTGCTCTTTCTTCTTAATGCTGCGTGCTTAGCGGATACCAATTTTATAGTTTTTGGTTTGATGCGACCAGTGCTCGAAAAGTCGAACCCACGATCTACCGCACTCAAGGCGAGCACGCTAACCATTACGCCACCGATGCGGTTCGTTGCTTATAAATATAACGGTAATTATGTAAATCACTTGCATAGTTACAGTAATTGGCTTACAGCTCAGTCACGTTACCATGGTTAACAAAATTTCAGCTATATCATGGCAGTCAGTTTTATTGATGGAGAAAAGCGGAGTACCGGAGAAAACCACCGACCTGCTGCAAGTCATGACAAACTTTATCACATAGTGTTGTATCGATTACAACTCGCCATGAGCTGTTTTTGAACTCACAATGCTAGTGGTGATAGGTACTGATTGCATAGATAGTTGTAAATCCAACTACGATCAAGACCACAATGATCCCTTATTCTTAAAATGCACCAAAGTCATCCAACAATTCATGCAGATAATTATGATATCAAAATATGATGTTTTTTTTGTATTTTTTTTTTTTTTTTATAATTTTGTGCAGTGGAATGTAACATACCGTTATAGGATCTTGACATCTCAGGGATTGACACAGACCATGGCAACATTTTTGTCCAGCTGTAAAGAAAATTAGAACAGATTCAGGCGACTGTTAACATTTGATTTGATACAATATACACGAAGATTGAACAAAACTACTTCACTACTTCCATTTTATTTTCAATGAAAATATAACTGTTTATACATGTATATGTAATAACTTGAAATTATAGTGTAGTGTTGCAAATTGCTGATCGGAGAACTTAATACCTAAACAGTTGTTGTGTTTGAGTCCCGCTGCTGACGAGGTGCACTTGACACAACTGTATGACAATTCCGGTTGGTGCGATTTCCTCTGTCAATTAAAATAATCGCCATGGTCTAACCGAAATATTGCAGAAAATGGCGTAACACACCAATAAACACAACTGATTCTACACTTTCTTCCTATTATTTTGACCTATATATGTACTTGTACCTTTCTTCCTATAATTTTGACCTATATATATACTTGTACCTTTTGGACAATCAGAATCTTTCCCTTTGCAGTCAGATACTACAAATGCACGAGCACAAAAGTCTTTTGGAACTTCTCTTATGGCTGGGCAAACGCCTGGTCTTGGTTTCACAGTCTGGAAAAAACACACAATATTATATACTTAAATAAAATATATATTTTTTTGTATTGTTAACTATACATTTTGTTGTCGTGAATCATTAGAATATGATTGATTGGTGTTTAATGCCTTCGTTAGAATAAATAACACATAGATCTACATATCTTATCAATAACAAAAGAAAATGTTTATAAATACTGGTTGTGTTTGTTAAATAGTGGAGATTAAATGCCGACTTTGTAAACTACAAACGGTCAAAAATTACCTTGACAGTAACATACAAACTGTCAAAAATTACTGTCACGTTTGTTACCATTGATGTTTCTTATTTTATATTTTGCTTTGCTTGTTAACATTCATATTTAATCTGTTACTCTTTGTCAATATTCTTGTCTTGCTTCGTCATTAATTGTTAACATGCATGTTTCAATTTGTTATCTGTGGGGCCCAGGTGGCTCAATGAGTTAGGTAGTTGGATTACCTAACAACTCATACAAGCCTATCACCAATATGGCGTGGGTTCGCGTCCGGCTTTGTAAATTACAAAAAAGGGTGCACTCGACTTGCATCCACAAGTGATAAAGTTTATCAGTTGCTTGCCCATGGTCAGTGGTTCTCTCCGGGTACTTCGGCTTCCTCCACCACTAAATCTGGTCGCCATAATATTGAAACAAACTTTGTTTTGTTTCACTGTTGAATTGTGTTATTGTATTTGTAATCATGAATATTAATTGGTATTTGCTTCAACTTATAATGTTGCTTTTATGGATTACAGGATTTTGTTATCTATGCTGAAATATAAATATGCTTATGCTGTAAAAGATTGGTTGCGGAATTATGAACAGATTCCAATAATTATTGTAATTTGTAAACTATGTTGTATTTTTTTTATGTTTTTAAAACTTTGACATGTTCCCCGTGAAGTGTCAATGTACAACTCAACCTATTTATATCGTTTTTTACGCATGGCAACAGGACTTACTTATATGTTCGATTCTCTACATGTTGTAGAATCCGAGAATCAGTAATTTCAACCATAATATGGGACGAAGTCCCAACTAGCAATATTTTGATTCCAGATCCATAGCACTAATGGATAAAATTTCTTGCACCGGAAATGACGCAACCAGAAACCAATACAGGGTTACTGGTGGAATTCGACTGCGTAAGGATGCGCAGTAATCAGGTACTTGTGGCCCTGAGTACCAAAGTACTACTAGAGGCTCAGCCCACTGAGCCTGTATCGCTCACCTGACAATAGAATGATACTGAAGCAATTTCAAAGGGAGATAATCATTACTTTAAACATGCTGCACATTTTTGCAATTTAAACTTAATATCTATCTCTTATAGTTTTTGAAATATAGGACAAAAATTATTAAACTTTTAAAAAAAATTTATGAAAAAAGGACAATAACTCCAAAATGGGTAATGGTATTTACTTTAAAATTGCAGTGTAGGTAGATCTTGACATGCTGCACATTTTTGCAATTTAAACTTAACATCTATCTCTTATAGTTTTTGAAATATAAGACGAAAAGTATTAAAATTTTGAAAATTTGATGAAAAAAGGTAAATAACTCCAACATGGGGAATGGGATTTACTTCAAAAGTGCAGGGTAGGTAGATCTTGACATTCAGCACATTTTTGAAATTTAAACTTAACATCTATCTCTTATAGTTTTTGAAATAAAGGACGAAAACTATTATTATTTGAAAAATTTGATGAAAAAAAGGGAAATAACTCCAAAATGGGTAATGGCATTTATGCAGTGTAGGTAGATCTTGACATGCTGCACATTTTTGCAATTTAAACTTAACATCTATCTCTTATAGTTTTTGAAATATAAGACGAAAAGTATTAAAATTTTGAAAGTTTGATGAAAAAAGGGAAATAACTCCAAAATGGGTAATGGCATTTACTTAAAAATTGCAGTGTAGGTAGATCTTGACATTCTGCACATTTTTGCAATTTAAACTTAATATCTATCTCTTATAGTTTTTGAAATATAGGACAAAATTTATTAAACTTTTTAAAAAATTGATGAAAAAAGGGCAATAACTCCAAAATGGGTAATGGTATTTACTTTAAAATTGCAGTGTAGGTAGATCTTGACATGCTGCACATTTTTGCCATTAAACTTAAAATCTATCTCTCATAGTTTTTGAAATAAAGGACGAAAACTATTATTATTTGAAAAATTTGATGAAAAAAAGGGAAATAACTCCAAAATGGGTATTGGCATTTACTTAAAAATTGCAGTGTAGGTAGATCTTGACATGCTGCACATTTTTGAAATTAAACTTAACATCTATCTCTTATAGTTTTTGAAATATAAGATGAAAAGTATTCAAATTTTGAAAATTTGATGAAAAAAGGGAAATAACTCCAAAATGGGTAATGGCATTTACTTAAAAATTGGAGTGTAGGTAGATCTTGACATGCTACACATTTTTGCAATTTAATACGAAATACGAGTGTGGACAAAATTCGAGTGGTTGGCCATATGATGTTCACCGCAAGTGCAGGCAATAATAGTTTTATTATACCGAAACTCTATTTACAATAATGTTGGATGCAATAAACACTTATTTGTGTGTTTTTATCTTGTTAGCTCAACCAGACATAAAGGAAAGTGATTTTTCTTCAATATATTTCGTTAAGCAACGTTAATTAATTTTTTTCCCCGTTTGTTATTTTTATGGCATGTTTTGCGCATCGTCGAAATTCGAGTGGTGTGGCGTAGAGGAAGTTGGGTCAGGGTCAATCATTCAGCTATGTAAAGAAAGACACAAAATCGAAGTGCAGAATGGTTGTATATTTTATTAAAATCTATAAACAAGTAATTTTCCAACATGAATGTACCGTCAGTCCTGTCCAATCTGCTTCCGGTAAAGCGCTACACTGCGCACGACATTTTCATCGACGAAATTCGAGTATACTGGCCTAATTGTTCACCCTTGGGATGTTGTTTTCCCTCGAGCTAAAGCCCTCGGGAAAACAACACCCTCGGGTGAACAATTATGATGTTCACCTTAAGTGCAGGCAATACTTAATTGTATATTATCATATTAATTGTCTTAAATACGACATTTTGGCAATTGACTTGTCACTACATACTCCACACACGTTTCATCGTAAGGCACCATCTTTCGATAAAACGAAGTAATGAGTAACAAACTATTTCATTGGTCGATACTTTTCGAACTTTTATAGTAATGTTATTTTTCGTATTCAAAGCATGAGTAAATTTTCTTTTTATTTATAATGCAATCAATTTGTGCTAAATCCATTTTTAAAAATTCATTAATGGGAAATTTGTAAAGTAAATCGCGTATTTTTGGTGATTGGTCATCTGTCATTTTTTTGGACATGCGTGCTGTTCGGTCCCACAGAAATTGCCCCAAAAGCGCACAGTCGCATGAAACAGCATAAAAGCGGCGACGCTCGAAATGACAAAGAGTTCTGCTAATTTTTTAAACATACATTTTACAGTTGTTTGGACTTTAGTTGTTAATTTTTTTGCATTAAGGAAACATTTGTAAAAGTAAAATTTAAGAAAGGTAAATAATTTTTAGAGCTTAAAACAATATTATTTTTGTTTCTTTATATTTTTAATGGTAGAGTTTAAAATAGAATATTTGTTTCTAAAGTTATCATATTAAATAGAAATATTATGTAAAAAAAGAAATTTAGCAATTTGTTTTAGAACAGGATTTAAATTTTATTACTGTGCACATATTTCTAAATAAATTTAGAAATCCAGCTACAGTTCAACATAGGTAATATTTATTGATTCTTCTACACAATTATTCTTAAAAGGTTGAGGATAGGTGCAGTTTTATAGAATAACTTCATGTTTTAAATAGTTCTCCAGTTAATAGAAGATAATTTAATCTAAAGCCAAATAATATATGTTTAGGAACTTCATTGTTCACATGTATAGCATAGGTAGCTATATACAGAATACTGCTAAATTGTTATTCAACTAGCTATATAGCCTTCCAATATATGCTTAGAAACATCATTGTTCATATGTGTAGCATAGGTAGATATACAGAACACTGCTAAATTGTTATTCAACTAGCTATATAGCCTTCTAATATATGCTTAGAAACATCATTGTTCATATGTGTAGCATAGGTAGCTATACAGAACACTGCTAAATTGTTATTCAACTAACCAAATAATATATGCTTAGAAACTTCATTGTTCACATGTGTAGCATAGGTAGCTATACAGAACACTGCTAAATTGTTATTCTACTAACCAAATAATATATGCTTAGAAACTTCATTGTTCACATGTGTAGCATAGGTAGCTATACAGAACACTGCTAAATTGTTATTCAACTAACTAAATAATATATGTTTAGGAACTTCATTGTTCACATGTATAGCATAGGTAGCTATATACAGAATACTGCTAAATTGTTATTCAACTAACCAAATAATATATGTTTAGAAACGTCATTGTTCACATGTGTAGCATAGGTAGATATTGAGAACACTGCTAAATTGTTATTCAACTAGCCAAATAATATATGTTTAGAAATATCATTGTTCATATATGATTAGCATAGGTCGCTAATACCGAACTTTGCCAAATTTCGATAATTAGTCAATTATTCATTTCTTAATCAATATCAATGTTATTTTAGCATAGGTTGCTAAAAGCAGACATTGTAATATTGGTACATGTATGCACTCTTGTATAAACAAAATAGCAAGCAAACAAGTAAACACAATTTAGTATAACTGCATGTAGTTGTTAGTAAAGAACTAAATCATTGTTAATTATCTAAGGTAGATAATATCTCAGATTTGAAATGGGAACTCTCATTATTTTATTTCAAATTACCTGGAACTACCATATTCCAATTCTGATGTAAAAATGTTCATTTAATGCATCAATTATTCTTTATCACTTCAAGTTATTGATCTCAGTATGAATGTTTGGATAAATTATTTTGATAGTTTGTCAATTATTAAAGTAAACTGTCCAATAGCCATATTTGTGGACACTGACAGTAGAATTTGTTTTTTTTCTGGAAATTATCATTAACTAATTCTTTTTTTTGGAGGGAGTTAGGAAATTTTATGATAAGTATCCAGTAATAATTCTAGTTGATATTTCAATATTGTTGACACTAGATAGTTTTATTGTCTTAACTGCAGTGTGTAAATTTACTGTTTGTAAATGAAAATATATTTATTTATGAAGATAATAAATCATAAACTTTTCTGAATTATTTATTTGTGTGAGTTATCTCCCATAGACTGCAAAGGAACATAATTAAGTGACCTGGGTTAGACAGATAATCAGAAACACTTTAAAAGACAAGTTTGTGAAGATACCAAAGGGATAAAACCCTAATTTTAACAAAGGGATAAAACCCTAATTTTAACACCCCTAGCTCGCTACAATATAGCTGAAATATTGCTGAAAGTGGCGTTAAACACAAATAAATCAATCAATATTTCCTTCGATATCACAAAGTAAAGATTTCGTCCATTAGTAGTAACTTCAGCTTGATTTATCCGTAATAACTCAAATATCCGGATTTTTCTAATTAAAATCCTCAGTCCCTCTGACTACGATATTCGACCTCATCAGCAATTGGACAGTTATCTCCCATAGACTGCAAAGGAACTTAAGTGACCCTGGGTTAGACAGATACTCAGAAACACTTTAAAAAGAGAAGCTTGAAGATACCAAAGGGGTAAAACGCTAATTTTACCACCCCTAGCCCACTACAATATAGCTGAAATATTGCTGAAAGTGGCGTTAAACACAAATAAATCAATCAATATTTCCTTCGATATCACAAAGTACAGATTTCGTCCATTAGTAGTAACTTCAGCTTGATTTATCAGTAATAACTCAAATATCCGGATTTTTCTAATTAAAATCCTCAGTCCCTCTGACTGTTATTCTATATGTATATTTATATGGGCCATTGTGGTCGTGATCGTATTTATAACTATATATATGTAATCAGTGCCTATCACCACAAACGTTGTGAGTTTGAATCCCCCGGATCGAGGTTTTTTTTCGGTTTCTCCATCAATAAAACAGTAAAACTGACCCCCACGACATAACTGAAATATTGTTGAAAATTGCGATGAATACAATAACCCCTCCCCCATATGTATATATAAACTTATCTGATCATTCTACGACCACTGACAATTTAATTTCATTGCTGCAATTATGTTACCAACGGCCATTATTCTTTGAAGGGATGTACATCTAGCAAATCATGTGAACATTTAAATTTAGGATGCTTTCCTCCCTTGAATAACTTAGTCCCTGACATGTCAAAGATGAAAATACATACTGCAGCTACTGAATTGACACACTGCAAGGTACCACAATCACTGACACAGCACTTTCTTCCTGCTTAAAATAACAAAGACATATGTTATGTTTATACAGTGAAACCGGTTTACATGATTTTGATTGATTTGATTTTTTGTGTTTTAACGCCACTTTCAGCTATATTTCAGCTATATCATGGCGACCAGTTTTAGTGGTGGAAGAAGCCGGAGTATCAGGAGAGAACCACCGACCATGGGCAAGCAACTGGTAAACTTTATCACTTGCGGCTGTGAGTCGAGTGCACCCTTTTTTGTAATTTACAAAGCCGGGGAAACCGGTCTAAACCAAATCTACTTACATGTAGGACCAAGTTTTCTGTTGGAAAGAGGTGTTCGTTTTATACAGGTTAAATCAACAAAGATTTCCTACATTCATGGAACTTCATTTTAATTTCGGTTTACACAGGATTCCTGCTTATGCAGGGTTCAGTTTAGACAAGTTTCACTATATCTTGAGGATCAATCAGCAGATATTTAGGGGGCTGAGAGGATTGAAGGAGGAGTAAGAGAAAGGGGTGTTGATATTAATAGGTAACACAGTCAAGCTTTTAAAATGGCAGAATAAAAAAAAACATTTAAACATAAAACATAAGCCTTAATTTTGACTTGCCTATAAAGTTTATTTTAAGAAATCGACACCTGATTCAATTATTTATTATTATGAAATATATTTGTATACTCAATACGTGAGCTTAGGAGAACACAAGCAAAGGAACTTCAGCTTGTAGTCAGTTTAAATTTACAATTTTAATATTTTAGAAATAAAATTGGAAGGTAGAATTTTGAAAAGAAAGTTTAAACTTTAAACACATACATTTTGTAAGAGATGGTCCCCCCCCCACCCCCATCACGACGAATCACTGAACACAATATATACCTCCACATAGGCCGATATAAATCCAGGATCTAGTTCTTGCTGTTATGTAAGAGCACTTAATTGGCCTAAAACATTAGATCTGATGACATAATTTTGGTGGAAATCATATACATGTATTTTAAATTGTATTGACCCTTCATAGGAGGAAGAGCATTTTTATTTTTTCATATAAATTTACATGAACACTTAATTATAAGCAATCAGTACCTGTAGTCTTACAATCTGAATCGGTTTGACATTCTGGCACTATACAATGTACGTCGGAATATACACGAGGGGTCCACAGGGGGAGCTGCTGGACATGCTCTGTTGGAGGTCTACAAAACAAAACTAGGACTATATTTTCTGCATTTTATATTTTTATGTTGGCTATGAAAAGTTTATTTTTTACATATATGTCCTGAAATGCACACACAAATTAAAATAACTTCAGTCAAACCTCTATGTAAAGGGCCCTGAAGGGAACCTGAAAATGTGTCCTTTATGAGCAGTTGCCCTTTATATACAGGTTAAAATTATATGTACTATTCATTGATGGGGAAAATGTGGCTGCCCTTTATAGACAGTGATTTGCTATAAAGATGTGCGATTTAAGGCAGGTTTGACTGTCTTTTAACAGGTTGCTGATTTTGCTGGTTTGGCAATAGTGTTGAATAAAACACGCGCAGGAAAAAGGTGAGTAATCGTTGCTTAACACCAACTCAGCCAATGTTCAGCTACATGTATATCATGGCAAAAACAAGTTACTTTTCAACAAAATGGTGATTTAAGTCCGCATTGTACTAGACCAACATGCTTAGATAGATTTTTCTACTGCTACATGTAGCTCACTTAAACAACACTGTGCAGATAGACATGTTGCTCTTCTCTGACACATTACCCTGATTCTGAGCCAACCAGACTTTGGTCTTATTCCTTAATGCTGTCTGCTTATCGTAGAAGCAGCAAATATGAATTTTTAGTCTTTAGTTTGACCCGACCAGTCCTCGAACCCACGATTTATGGCATGCGAGTTGAGCACGCTGACCAGTACACTGCTGATTCGGTTTCAGTAGAAAGGAATGGATATAATGTCTTGTACATCATAAACATTACATAACCTGTAAAAACTAAGCAAACAAGCATTACTAAAACAGGATTCCGATACGCCCCCATTTTACATCAAGTTAGGGTTATGGTGTTTAACACCACTTTCAATAATATTTCAGCTATATCGTGGCGGTCAGTTTTATTCGGGAGAAGACCACCGACCTGCCGCAAGTCATTGACAAACTTTATCACAAAATGTTGTATTAAGTACACCTCACATTAGCAGGATTTGAACTAACATTAGTGGCGATAGGCAATGATTGCATAGGTAGTTATATATCCAACTACCATACGATCACGACCACGATTGCCCCCCTACAATAAGTTGGTACCTCAAAGAAGACTCCCAAAATAATATCGAGAACAATTTTTATAATAGAGAACGGAAGTCTTCATTTTCATAAGGGACACAATAATACTGATTGATTAAATCTTGTACCCTCATACGAGACTAAAACGAAAAAATGTGTGCACTGACATTAAAAATAACAGCAAGGTCCACATACATACGAAAATATACTCTCATGCAAAAGACTTAAATAAGAATAGCAACACTTTTTCGTCTTTATTAAAAAAATGCTATATTTTCGTGCTCATTTCAAGAAATTTCAAAGCCACATTTATTTTAGTGGCAACTTGCAATTGGTCCATTTCATAAAAATCATGCCATATTGAGACCTTTCTTATTAAGTAACGGTAATACGTAAAGATCCGAAAATCTTTCACTCGTGCGGTTTTTTTAAATAATAGGATGGGAAATATTCGTATTACTCTGATTGTAGTATATGGTATGGTAAAGTCTCAAGAGACTCCGAACGACGAATCGAAAACGAGGTTCCTACTTTCGTTTTCTGTCCATGGCAGCTGTCCTATTTTGATTTTATGGATTAATATCGCTGACATACTTAGCATAGGGGAACTTTAAGGAGATTTTTTGTGATATTTATTTAGAATTACCATTATTCAACACAACTAAACCGAACGAAAGGTAGGAATTAAGTATAAATATGAAAATTATAGAATTGAAGTGAGGTGGTATCGCACGGGTGTCATCCCTGGTGATATTTTAGTACCGCATATTGATAGTAGGGTCAAAATTATTGATAACGAAAGGCTGGGAGCAAGTCCCTGTGATCTGAGGAATTCCAATATATATTTGAAAAACATAACGGAAGTGCATACGTAGGGTAGCGTGCACGAGGTTATTCTGAATTAAACAACTCGTCTGTTTGATGAAAAAAAATCATACACAATAGTGTGCATGAAGTTAAGTTTAGTTAAACTCATCGCATGTGGTCTTCAATGGACCCTCCCCCTTTTTTCATTGACAAAGAATGCGGCTTGCCGTTTACAAATTTCCTTTGATGTGGGAGAAATTCACCTGTACACTTTATAACTTCTATAAATGATAGGGGTAAATATATATGACTGAAGCCATTGAAGGCATTGTTTATCTGTTGATCAGCTGTTGATATCTTGTCGTTTTGTAGTTTGCGCTCAGCCGGAAATAACCATTGCAATGTACAATAAAAACGAATACGGATAAAAAAAAACTACGTGTTTTTATCGCGAGACAAACGAAGACGACAAGAATATTGACTTTTACAGTAATTTTTTCAAAACAAATCTCTTTATTGATTATAGTTCGAACAAAATCTGGACTTTAATAGTCACAGTTCAAACAAAATCTCGACTTTAATAGTCACAGTTTAAACAAAACGTCGACTTTAATAGTGCTTATTTGTTTTCAACTTGTTTTTATCTTTAAAAAAATCATAGTATATAAAAAAATACTATAACTCACTCATTACTTTTAAGAACTTCAAAGGTTGAAAAGGTAATCATTATTTATCAATAAAAACAGGGCCGGATTAAAGCAAATGTATGCCCTAAGCACAGGCCACCGGCCCTTAGTTCCCCTAGCTGCACCTTCCTCGGGCATAATGTAAAAACTAACACGGCCCCTTGATGCCAAGTCTCAACATAATTGTCAAATGCCTAACATTAAATTCAGAATTCTCTTATATTAAAATTGTTTAAATATCTGTTGGTTTTTTTTTTCATATTTATGCAAGCCCTATAACATTTATTAGTGTTTTATTTACTGATTTTTCCTACATTTTTGTGCATTTTTTAGCCTAATATCTGGCTGATAAAATAAATTGCCTTGTGACCGAATTTTTGTTGTGACCCTTGCCCCTTGATGCCCTAAGCATGTGCTTATTTTGCATCAGGGTTAATCCAGCATTGGCCCTGGTTCCCTCCCAATGTTTGACCACAAAGACAAGTTCATTTATTCCAGGAGAGCGCCTTAACCCGTGCCGTAAGTTAGTCAAATGCTTACAGTATACGTGTGTGACAATTCCATCCATTCCAAGACAACATTGCCACCCACCACCCCCAAATCCGTAGGCTGAATACATTGACAGTAGGTCCAAGACACACTCACACCTTCTCTCTGCCAAGGGTAATCCACAGAGAATAGATGTATTTATTCCAACACAACACCCCTGGAGTTCCCCACATAGGACCTAGACATGTTGTAATAAGACAAATGTTACAATTGCACACCCCCCCACCCCCTCATCATTTTAATGGTTGATCACGTGTGTGACAAATCTTGCTTCTTAAATTAATAATTTTGTAAACAAACCTGTACAAAATATGACAATTTTTTCTGATATAAATTTCAGAACTTGTTTTTTAGAATTACCTCATCAAAGACCTTTCAAAAAATTGCAAAAATAATATTCAATTTAAAATTTTTAAAATCAAATACATTGTATATAAATAAACAATCATTGCCTTTGCATTTTCAGAATTGAGAGGCTTTTTGAAATTGTTATTTTGCAGTTAAAAACCCTGACCTAATTAAATCATTTTAGACTGTCATTGAGCCAAACGATATATTGTCACGATGTTTTGTATTAAATATCTCACTGCCAAAATAGTGTTTACATTTTAACAAACAATCACCATTTCTTTGTGTGAACTGAATGGAGATCAACATGATAGCTGCTATATATGCGACTTACAACTATTACAATTTATATGTAATATACAAGGAAGAATTGTTCTACATGAGCGATTTAACTGCACAAATTTTATTAATCTTGATTAAAAAACACGTTTTATACATGTTTTGTCAACCTTGACATGCCCTGCTATTTACAATAACAAGCGTAGATGTATTAAATTATATTCATAAAATTATAAATTTATCCCTCTTTTTTTTACCTTAAAAATAAATTGAAAACACCAAATGTGTATACTAGAAGCGTACAAGTATTTCTTAACATGTTATCATTGGTATAAACTGGCTGATTTTCCTAAGTTAGCAATACTTTCTGACCACCCTATCTAACCAATCACACAGGCACTTATTGTACGGAATTACCCCCCCTCCCCCGCCCTCTTTTTTTTAACTTTCTGTTATTGTTTCATCTTTTTTAACTTAATTTAACTTTTTCGTGCCCTTATTTGTACAGTCTTATGTACTTTAATTTTACTTTAAGCATATTTTATTGTCATACAAAACAAGAAAATGGATAAGACACAAGTTGTAAACTTATGAAGTCTTCTCCGGTACATATAAACACTAGCAAAGACAATATATTACAAATATAGATAATATGAACAACAACTATAGTAATCATTGAAGATAACATGCTACTATAGTAAACATTGAAGATAACATGCTACTATAGTAAACATTGAAGATAACATGCTACTATAGTAAA
>MJUT01062115.1:25820-53933 GCA_002080005.1 Gigantidas platifrons | reverse complement strand
CGTTCAGCTAACCACTTATGGAACAACAGCGACGTCTGTCGCAAGAAATTTGGTGAATGATCCCTATTGAAACAGGTTTCAGGAAGTACACATCATTATCACGTTTGATGTCAAATATGTTGTCTCAATTTATTTATGCACCAATCGTGGTCGTGAACGTATGGTAGTTGGATTTACAACTACCTTGCAATCAGTGCATATCATCACTATAGTTACGAGTTCGAATCCTGCTCAGCCGAGGTGTATTTGATACCACATTAAAGTGTGATAAAGTTTGTGAGTGATTTGCGACAGGTCGGTGGTTTTCACCAATAAAACTGACCGCCACGATATAACTGAAATATTGTTAAAAGTGGCGCTAAAGACGATAACCCTCACCCCTAACCCCAAATCAATGTATAAATGTCATAAAGCATTGGATTAATGTTATTATGTGCGCTCTCCAATAAAACGACTTTGGATATCATGTTTATACCCTTTGCCTTTCTTGCTTACATAGAACAAAAACTTTAAAATGGTCTTTCTAATCTTTTGACTTGAAGACGTACCTCATAAATGTTAGGGGCCTGGGTGACTCAATGAGTTAGGTCGCTGGATCTAACAACTCATACAAGCCCATCACCAATACGGCGTGGGTTCGCGCCCGGCTTTGTAAATTACAAAAAAGGATGCACTCGACTCGCAGCCGCAAGTGATAAAGTTTACCAGTTGCTTGCCCATGGTCGGTGGTTCTCTCCGGGTACTCCGGCTTCATCCACCACTAAACCTGGTCGCCATGATATAATTGAAATATTATTGAAAGTGGCGTTAAAACACAAAAAAAAATCAATCAATCAATCATAAAAGTTAATCTAGATTAACACGATGAATGCCTCCTTTGGCATCTTCAAACTCTATTTATAGATATTAATGTTTATGCACATTATGCATCATATTTTGTGCTTGTAGACCTGCACAGATCTGGAATATACAGAATGTTCGTGCTTCATGCATCAGTTGAAAAGACTCCAAAAAACCAACAAGATGATTGGCCCATCGATAGGAGCTGCCATTGGTTGTCTCCTAAGCATAACAATGTACTGTGTATCAGTATGTCTCAGTTCAATGCTAAATTATTCACCCAAAATTAATCCAGTGGAATCGCTTGACAATGGATTTATAGAACAACATTTACCAAACTCTACATCAACATTGCCTGTGGGATCTAAGGACATTCTAAAAAAAAGAGGGAAACTGACTACCGGACGGACGGGGCACCATGATTGTTTCACTGATCACACTGGATTTGATTTTGCCAAATTTTATACAGATAAGGACGGCAACAGGATTATACCTAAATGTCGCCATTTTAAATCAAAAACATAAATTGATCTTATATTATGAGTGAAATTGTTTTTTTTTTAATCACATACAGATACAATCCAATGAGGGTTAAAGCAGAAGATATGAACTTCAATAGAAAGTAATAACATGGGAATTTTTAAACTTAACAGTAACCAATAGTTTGAAATTGTTTAAATATTGTACGTCTGACTTTAGGATATTTTAGGATTTGTGGTACCTTTCTAGTTGGTTGATTGTTAACGCCAACTTTAGCAATATTTCAGCTATATCGTGGCGAAAACAAATTGTATTATCAAATTAATAAACTTAGACACCTACATGACCCTTAGAAATAAAACAAACGTGTTATATGTACAAATAAAAGATAAAAAAATACCATATATTTAGAACATATGGTACATGCATATAACTATATTTGTGTATTTAATCAATTTCTTTAAAAAATTTCAAAATTGTGTTTCCTGCGACATTTGGTAATAAATCGTATAAATTGTTGACCTTGCAGAAGTTCTGACGAACATCACCAACATCTACGCAGTCAATTAAAACATGTTTAATTGAATATTTGAATTGCACGAAATACATTCCGGTCGTTGCTCATTACTTAGCAAATAATTATGGGGCAAATCTACTATGACCTATATGACATATGGTCAAGACTACTTGTTCTTTCGAATAAAACGGATATAATTCAGATGTGGATATTTTAGGATTTGTATTGTCAAATACGTGGAACCTTATTGGTATCTTCAATATATCCTTTTGTATGACCTCGTTGATGAAACTTTTTATCATGACGATTGCTTGATTGATTGATGTTTAACGCAAAGTTTAGCATTAATTCAGCTGCATCGTGGTGTGAACAATTTTTATTTCTAAATCAATTTGCTGACATCGAAGACCCTTCGTAATAAAACGTATTTCTATATATTACAATCCAGTAACATGTATACTCACGGGTCAAAAGTTTTTCCTCACTAAGAAATTTCCCTATATATTTCATATAAAACCACTTTTTTTTCAAAACATTGTCCTGAAGTCATTCCTTATCTGATTTTCATGACATTTTCAGTATTAAATGCAGAAATAAATATAGTTTCTTCTTCGTATAATTTGCAAATAATTGGATTTCTACTTTCCCTTACGAATTGATTTAAAAACTAAGGTTATTTTTTTCACCAAATCTTACTGTATAATCATATAAAATTATTACGTCAAGAATTTACATTTGAGTTTAAATCATAAATGTTTGTAAATAAAAGTTAGAAAAAATTACATGAAGGTATCAAAATAAACTCTTAATAATTCTACTATTAAAGGTGAAAATTTCATGAGAATCGGCTGAGGAATGACTTCATGAGAATGTTATGAAAATAAGTAGTTTTATATGAAATATATAGGGAAATATCTTAGTGAGGAAACACTTTTGACACGTGAGTGTACAGATAAGAGTAATATTAAAAAGGGTAAAACTTGATATATTGATTAATTGGTATTTAACGACAGCTTTAGCAATATTTCAGCTATATCGTGGCGTGAACAAATAAATTTTCAATAAAATGAGGATGAGAGCCGCTTTGTACTAGAGAAACACTTAATTGGATATTTATAGTGCTAATTCACTGAAACAACGGTCCGCCGATAGTCATATCTCCTCACTTGGACACATTATTCTGATTCCGAGCAAATCTCTCTTTGCTCTTTTTCCTTAATGCTGTATACTTAGCGGAGAATCAACATATACCAATTTCATAGTGTTTGGTTTGATCCGATTGGGTTCGAACCCACGATCAACAGCTCTCAAGGCAAGCGCGATATATACCATTACACCATTGATGCGGTTTTTATATTTTGGTGTATAACGTAATTTCTATTAAAAATAAAAGAAAATGATTGATTGGTGTTGAACGCTATCTTTAGCAATATTTCAGCCATATCGTGGTCTGAAAAAAAATGTATGTTAACTTACACACCTGGAAGATCATTACGTGGCTTATAATATTTGCAAACAAATCATGATGTGCTTACGCTGTAAAAGATCTAACGAAAATCAACAAAATCCACGCAGTTGATTTAAACTGTGTTTTACTGAAATTACACGGAATACATACGTTCATCATTATTTAATAAATAACTCTGTGTAAGTCTACCATGCCCATTGCGACATCTAGTCAAGATCGCCTGTTCTTTGTGATTTTACCGAAGAACAAGGCGTCTTGTCAACTTAGTAATGTGTTTCGTGTTGTTTGTTATTATTTGCTGGACCCAACTGTGACGCCAATGTTTAAAAATATATTTCAATATAAAAGGTTTAAAATCCGTATACGGAATAAACCAATTGGGTATTGTGTTATCCAATTCATCCACTGCTTCCTTGTTAATAATTGTGTTGCCATTGGATAACTATATGACGAGATATTTATAACCAACAACATAACTCATTAGTGTTTCATCTTTGAAAATTGAAGACGTCATCCATCTGATGTTTAGCCGTTCATTTATATCTAAGGATAAGGAATATCAAACTGAATGGCGATACAAATTAATTTCCATTTCTTTCAATCGTGTCATATAGATCAAAATAATGTAAAATTATTAAATTTCGTCCTCAAACATTACGTTGACATTTTATCTAGTAGAGATCTCTGGTTTACACGATTATTCGCCACAGAAAGCAGATAACACGATTATAACCAGTGTTTTTATAAATAGTTGACAACTACAAAACTTCCTGTATTTATTGCGAATAAACAAAGTTCAAGGCTATATCTATATAAATTTAATTCTAACAGTTTGGTTTAATATGCAGACGTATATTTAATATTTAGTTTTAACCTAATATCACAGGTAACTTTGGGATCCAGTGGGACAGATATATTGTATGGTTGTCACTTGCTTAGACGTTTATATATATATATAAGTCTGAAAATTAAACCAAACAGTGTTAGAATTAGATTTTTAAGCCGTCAAATTTTTGTTCTTCCCTCGACGTCATTTGAACTCACACTATTGATACACTGCAGCACCAATCGCTTAGCCTTATGTCCAGCGCCCTAGACCACTCGACCACATCCGCTACATATACATATATATATATCCATATTAAGAAAGAAAGGTACAGGATACAACAAATTTAAGACGTAATTTTACTTGCTTTGCCAAAGTTTTCATCGGAAATGCGTACGAGTCATAATTTGAAAATGAAAATAACAAACATGCAATTTCAAATGTACAATGGTGTAGCGAGATATAGCAGTGCGATGGGCGGATGTTAGTTGGATATACATCTATATGCACCTTATAGGTGCAGTCAATCCCTATTACCCTAAAGTTTTGAATTTCTTCCCACTCATTACATGCGAGGTGTACTCGATGTAGCATTATATTACATATATATAGTTTGTAGGTGACTTCATTGTCTGGATTTCTGGGTTTTTTGCCACCATTACAAGTGACCGCCATGATATAGCTGAAATATTGGTTGATTTGATTTGATTTATGGTGTTTAACGCCACTTTCAGTAATATTTCAGCGACCAGTTTAAGTGGTGGAAGAAGCCAGCGTACCCGGAGAGAACTATCGACCACGGGAAAGCAACTGGTATACTTTATCCCTTGCGGCTGCGAGTCGAGTGCACCCTTTTTGTAATTTACAAGGCCGGGCGCGATTGAAATGTTGGAAAAGGAAAAAGTTTGAAGATACCAAAGGAGTGATCAGAGGATGTAAATTGACAGACAGTACAGTGATTGATTGGTGTTTAACGCCAACCTTAGCGGTATTTCAGCTATATCGTGGAGTGAATAAATGTTTATTTTTTAAATTAGACACCTACAAGATACTTGTCTAAAAAAACAAACGGATTATATGTACAAATAAGACAAACATTAAAAGGTGGCCAAAGAGAAATGAACAAAAATACAAACCAGAGGCTCTCAAGAGCCTGTATCGTTCACCTGGTTATAAAAAGAACCAATTGGTCCTATGTAAAAACTATGTCCTGGGGTGGTGGCCATCTTGGATTTCAGATGGGCATAAAAAACCCAAACTTTTTAGAGGACCTTCAAATGATTATTTCTGGACAGTTTGGTTTCAATTGTCCAAGTAATTTAAGAGAAGAAGCGTTTTGAAACATTTTTCCCATGGGGTCCAATGTTAAACTAAGTCCTGCCGTAGCCGCCATTTTGAATTTTATATCGGAACAAAAAACCTAAAGTATGTAGCGGACCATCCAATGAACATTCATGTACAATTTGGCTTTAATCATATTTGTAGTTTCTGAGAAGAAGCCATTTGAACATTTTCCCATAGGGTCCAATGATAATCTATTTCCTGCAGTGGAGGCCATCTTGGATTTCCGATCGGCATAGAAAACCTAAATGTTGTAGAGGACCTTCCAATGATCATTCCTGGGCAGCTTGGTTTAAAATGTCCAAGTGGTTTCAGAGAGGAAGCGTTTTGAGACACTTTTCCCATAGGGTCCAATGTTAAACTAAGTCCTGCTATAACTGCCATCTTCCATTTTATATCGGAACAAAATACCTATACTTTGTAGAGGACCATCCAATGAACATTACTGTCTAGTTTGGATTCAGTCTGATTTGTAGTTTCTGAGAAGAAGGCATTTGAACATTTTCCCATAGGGTACAATGTTAATCTATGTCCTGCGGTGGAGGCCATCTTGGATTTCCGATCGGCATAAAAAACAGAAACTTTGTAGAGGACATTCCAATGATCATTTCTGGGCAGTTTGGTCAACTGTCCAAGTGGTTTCAGAGAAGAAGCATTTTGAAACATTTTTCCCATAGGGTCCAATGTTAAACTAAGTCCTGCCGTAGCCGCCATTTTGAATTTCATATCGGAACAAAAAACCTAAAGTTTGTAGAGGACCCTCCAATGACAATTCATGTACAGTTTGGCTGTAATCATATTTGTAGTTTCTGAGAAGAAAGAATTTGAACATTTTCCCATAGGGTCCAATGTTAATCTATGTCCTGCAGTAGAGGCCATCTTGGATTTCCGATCGGCATAAAAAACAGATACTTTGTAGAGGACCTTCGAATGATCATTCCTGGGCAGTTTGGTTTCAATTGTCCAAGTGGTTTCAGAGAAGAGGCGTTTTGAAACAGTTTCCCCATAGGGTCCAATGTTAAACTAAGTCCTGCCGTAGCCGCCATGTTGAATTTCATACCGGAACAAAAAACCTAAATTTTGTAGACGACCATCCAATGACCATTCATGTACAGTTTGGCTGTAATCATATTTGTAGTTTCTGAGAAGAAAGCATTTGAACATTTTCCCATAGGGTCCAATGTTAATCTATGTCCTGCAGTGGAGGCCATCTTGGATTTCCGATCGGCATAAAAAACAGAAACTTAGTAGAGGACATTCCAATGATCATTACTGGGCAGTTTGGTTTCAACTGTCCAAGTGGTTTCAGAGAAGAAGCATTTTGAAACATTTTCCCCATAGGGTCCAATGTTAAACTAAGTCCTGCCGTAGCCGCCATGTTGAATTTCATACCAGAACAAAAAACCTAAATTTTGTAGACGACCATCCAATGACCATTCATGTACAGTTTGGCTGTAATCATATTTGTAGTTTCTGAGAAGAAAGCATTTGAACATTTTTCCATAGGGTCCAATGCTAATCTATGTCCTGCAGTGGAGGTCATCTTGGATTTCCGATCGGCATAAAAAACAGAAACTTTGTAGAGGACATTCCAATCATCATTCCTGGGCAGTTTGGTTTCAACTGTCCAAGTGGTTTCAGAGAAGAAGCATTTTGAAACATTTCCCCATAGGGTCGAATGTTAAACTAAGTCCTGCCGTAGCCGCCATTTTGAATTTCATATCGGAACAAAAAACCTAAAGTTTGTAGAGGACCCTCCAATGACAATTCATGTACAGTTTGGCTGTAATCATATTTGTAGTTTCTGAGAAGAAAGCATTTGAACATTTTCCCATAGGGTCCAATGCTAATGTATGTCCTGCAGTAGAGGCCATCTTGGATTTCCGATCGGCATAAAAAACAGATACTTTGTAGAGGACCATCCAATGAACATTCATGTACAGTTCGGGTTCAGTCAGTTCATTAGTTTCAGAGAAGAAGATCTTTGAATTTTCAGGCAATCAGAGCATATTATTGGCCCTGGCAGCCATGTTGAATATCCGACTGGAACGAAAAACAGAAACTTTGTAGAGGACGACCCAAAGAACATTCCTGCTAAGTTTGGTTCCAATTGGCCAAGTGGTTTCGGAGAAGAAGCTTGAAATGTGAAAAGTTTACAGACGACAGACGACGGACGCCAGGTGATGACAATAGTTCATCTGGACCTTTGGTCCAAGTGAACTAAAAACGATTTGCAATAACACTGCACAGACATCTAAAGGTCGAACGGCACGAACCTAACTAAAAACCATGGGTGACGAAAGCGACATTAAACATCGCATAATTAACACCATCCTCTAAATAACATCCATCAATGTCTAGTGGGCGAGAACCCGTGATCTAAGCGAGAACAATATTACACTTGTAGAATTGATTAAGCAAGTTACATGCGTCCTTTCGTCACTAAATATGGATGTATTTAGACATACAACATGAATACAACCCAAATAAAACTATATTTCATACATGTTTGTGCTTGTCGCAAGCCGTGACCTGGATTTCCAATGCTATATGCCATAGTCCTTTTTTGTGTTCAGTGAGTGATGGCGAGAGGTGATTGTTCGTTTTGTTGATATTGGTGGAATCGTTGACCATAACTGCTTAAACTTCATTCTCATAACATTGAACACAAAACAACTGGAAGCGTATAAAGTTTATTAACAATTACAGTACATGCGCATAAATCATAAAAATGTCTAACAATATACATATTAGACATGACTTGTGTTAGCCGTATATATAGAAACTACACGCCATGATTCATCAGAATTTATAATACAATATACGTACATTGTCTGAAAATATGATGACAGTGGCGTTAAACACCAAAATTAAAATGAACGTGTACGAGCTTTAGAAACATGTAGTGTAAATCTATGTTTTAATGACAATGTACATATGTTGTGTTTATCATGCAATATAAAAAAAAATCCAAAAGCCAACTACCAATTTGTTTGAAACGAGCGTCTTACTAATCGTTTTCAATGTCATCTGTTGCCGTTTTTGTCTGTTGGTCTACACGAACCATGTACCAGAAATGGTTTGTTTGTGTCCTAATAACACTGATGTTTAGTTTTCCCCCTTTATTAGTACTCAAAATCACACAATTGCAGGATAAAATACAATACAATGTATATCAAGCTATTGATTAAGCTAGTAAGTGTTGCAGTAAACCATACATTTTATGGGTTCACATATCTCCCCATGAATAAGATGGTTCTACTTTCATTGTCGAGTATGAAAAACAAGAATGGATGATCTGCATTTATCATAAACGGTGAAGTACGACTTGAACCCATGATAAGTACAGTTGTAGCCGCAGCAGCCTCACTTCCTTCCTCGTTCACATCAATAAAGGCATTATGAAGAGCCTCGCTTACAAACATCCGTGACGGTGCTGCCACCATTCGGCTGAAGTCGGCAACAACCGGATCCATGATTTCCGTCATTCCCAACGTCGCTAATGTTGGCTTAAGTTTATATTTAGCTTCGAAACTGAATCTGGGAATATTAATGATAGTCTTCTGTACACGTAATGAAGCCAGAATGTTCTGAAACGTTGTAAACATCAGTTTGCTTTCAAGCTGTACAAGGCCATCCATGTCATTAGGGACAACGAATATCATTGATAGATTTTCATCGGCGTAGGGAAGTTTGAGAACTTTACAATTCAACTTTAAATCTTCTCCAGATTCTACTTTATGTGTGCTGGTCATCATGGCGACTTGCTTCTGGACAGTTGAACTGACGTGAAAATTCCGTTTTCTTGTTCTTCTTGGATTAAATGGTGTTTTCCATGTCCCTTTAAAATAAATTGCATTCACCAAAACAAGCACAGTACCACTCTGGACTGACCCCCGGGGAAGCATATCTTTTATTTTATCGTTTGTTTCTGATGCAATCCAGGAGTTAATTCGGTGTCTCGATTCTTCTGTTTTGGTTGCAAAATCGAGTAATTCTAACTCACTTCCATATTTTTCTAATGCTGAAGTCCTATAGCTGTTCAAAATGGATGCCGTTTTACTTCCAAACAGCCTATTAGCTACAGATAACAATACACCATTATTTGTTTTAGCAGAAATTTGTAACTTATCGCTGAGCTCTTTATAACCAGTATCAACATAAGTTAATGTCTCATCTTTGAATATTGAAGACATCATCTGATTCTTAGTCGTACCATTTGTTCCAAGCATAAGGAATAACAGCGCAGAGGTAATGCTGAATGGTGACAGCAATTCATTTCCATTTTTTTCAATCGCGCCATATAGATCAAATGCGAAATTATTAATTCCGTCTTGAAAGGCTACGTTTGACATTTTCCTAGTAAAGAGGTATGGATTACTTGATAATTTGCAATGGAAGGCGGATAACACAATTATAAGAAGTGTTTTATATGTACATATGTGTGACGATCCTTCCTGTATTAATTGCGAACGATATACAAATTAATTTTAACACATGTTTAAAACGTAATTTAATTTGAAGGTCATTTGTTTTGTCAAAGGTTCCGTCGGAAATGAATATGAACAATAATTTAAAATTTTAAAAAACACGCGTAGTTTATAATAAACTATCACCGGATAACTGGTATTCTGTGGTCAACTCCGGATAACAGAAATTAAATTAGCAGAATATTATTTAAAATAAATGTTTAATGTCAAGGTAAGTCCTCCATACATATACAAGTCCTGAGGTGTATATATTTCATAGTCGTATATTAACATTCACTCACCAACATTTCGAATTTTTCATTATCTGAGTTTATATTGGTCAGAAAACATGTCGATGTTTAAATATTTAAAACGAAGGACGGATCCTTATCGAATCCAAATGGATCTTTGTCCCGTCAAATATTATTGTAAAAAGCTGACAACGACAATAATTGAAACAATCACATGATCAAATGTTCATAATTATATTGATTTATTAATACATTATTTGAAATTGGTATTCCATTAATAAACATTATTAAGAGTTTTTTTTTTAACTGTTACAGTTGCTGCGATCTAATATCAAACTGTGTGGTCTCAACTGCCCCTCATCGCTTAACACCTCAATTGTTGCTTCTTGTTATACAAACAATTTTATGGGTGGCCATATTTTCAAACCGCAGAAAAAATATCCGAAAAAAATATATAAATGTCCTCTTTTTAGTCCAAAGCTGCAAACAATTTCACACCAAAGAAATTGCCGGTTATACGGTATATATATGAAAACCAATGGGGAAGATATATTGTATAGTTGTGACTTGCTTAGACGTATGTATAATATACTTTATTTCTTGTGCATGTATAATATATTGTTGGTCATCCTATACAATATATTAATAAAAGAACCGCCTAGCGCATGAATGCGCGACGTATCCTGCCGCACTTGCATACTATTTAGTTTTATATATTTATAGAAAGCAGCCTTGCAGTCTTAATGTATAACATACTTACAAGCCGCATGCAAAGATTATTCAAATCTTATCCATGTTTACTAAATTTATCACATAAACAAGACACAATTCTCAAAATTGGTGATTTTTCAACAAAAAACTAACATTTCCCCCCAAAACCCTTGCTTCAAATATTTCCATATTAGAACCCATCCAAGATAATGATAATTACAAGCCACATGCAAAAAATTATTCCAATCTATCCATGTTTACTCAAGTTATCGCGTAAACAAGAAAGTGTGACGGATGGACAGACAGCCGCTATTACTATATCCCCTCACCGCTATCGCGGGGGGATAAAAATGATTAGTTAAGATTGTTGTCAAATTAAATAAATACAAATGTATATGTATGTATATTCGAGTGTATGTGTGTGTGTGAGTGCCATCTACACACATGTCTTATGTCTATGCATACATTCGCCTTACGAGACAAGGTAACACTTCATCTATTGAAGCTCTATTTTTAGATAGCGCATGTGGTGGTGTGGTCGAGGTAGCTGGACATAACGGCAAGATATTTTTGCAGCGGTGTTTATCTATGGTGCGAGTTCAAATCCCGTAGAAGGGGCACAAAACAAATTGCAGGCTTAAAAATATAATATTAACAGTTTGGTTAAAATTTCAGATGTATACATAATAATGAAACTAGGCTATGGGGATGTGATTTTATTAAGATTAAGAACTTTATTGACTGGTATAACGATAACAAGATGAACTGTGAGCTAATGCTCGCTTATGATATCACCGCATATATGTTTAATGTGTATAAAAACAAACTAAGTCGGTAAACAGGAAGTAAGAATCTGACGGGTCCAAAAACGATTCCCACGATATCAGGTACCTATATGAAACTTGTGACCAAATATCAGATGGCTGCCATCAATAGTTGCTGAGAAAAATGTGCATATATGTTCAATGTGTATAAAAACCAACTAAGTCGGCAAACAGTAAGTAGGAATCTGATGGTCAAAAAAAAAAAAAACGCGTCCCACGATATCAGGTACCTATATGAAGCTTGTGACCAAATATCAGATCTCTGCCATCAATAGTTGCTGAGAAAAATGTGACGAAATATATCTTGGGACGGACGGGAGAACAGAGGTAAAACAGCATACCCCTCCGGTGGAGCGGGGGTATAATAACAAGCTTATTGTTACCAGAGATACCAATTACTTCCCAATGATAAGCCAATACATTTGCCATTTACCGAATATCCATTAAAGAAGTGTTTTATTATACTGGGCAGTATAAGACACGAAACTGCTCGCCATGTTTATTGTCGCCATCTGTTTCCTCTAATCAATAAAGACGATTCAAAATTCCGCGAAAATATATCGCGTCTCCGGTGAATAATGCAATACACAACCAATAGAACAACATATAACTGCTACTGAAAAAGTATTTGGAGTAGGTAGGGAGATAATGAATGAGTATCTGATATCGCCTACTATTTTTTGAAATCTACGAAAAAAAGGTCTTAAACGTGCAGGGAGCTTCGCACTCTCAAAACACATTACCAACTATTGTCCATCAGTAGGCCTTCCTTATTATAACATAAATAATATCCACCACATTGGGATACGCGAAGTAGCTATGTAGTTTGCCCCCTGGGAACATCAACAGTATCCAGATCAAAAGAAGGAAAAATAACACAATCTTCAGTAAAGTTCAACTTAAACTAGCTTTCATATTCGGCTTAGATGTTTGCTTATTAAGGCTCACTCTCGAATGTGTGTATAGTTTATCATATCGTTTTGAGGTAACAGGTAAACACAATTTACTACTTCCATCGTGGCAACGATGGCATGGTTGCTGTTTTTACATATATCTATACTTAAGTGAATATAATTACTCAAACGTTCTCAAAAGGTTAAAATTGTATTGGATTGTTTATCTTAAACCAGAAACATCCGATCAACCTGATTGGGAGACATGCGCATTAAAATGTCATTATTTATAGTAAAGTGGGCCGGGAGTTACTGATAAACAACAGCTGGTAATGGTAAACGTAATCACGTATTATTCAAAATCAAAGCAATTATAACTTACCAGTGAATAAATGCAGATCACTTTAAAGGTTAATTATCCATTATAACAAGAATTTTAAGGTTAGGAACTATAAATCCATCATCTGGCTATGAGAATATAAAATATCAGTATAATTATAATCATAATTTTATAAATAATGTAAACATTATTGCTAATACTTATCAGCGAGTTTATCCCGTATTTCATTCCACATATTGTATGATTTTCTTTTCTTGACTCTAATGTTAGCTATCCCCCTTGGATTTCTTACATCATATACATTTTGTCAGAGGTAGTAGGTCTATTAACATGCCAGATCCAATCAAGAACAGCTTAATTTGTACGGAGTTGGTATACTTCCCGTGAAAAATTAATACGCTTGTCATGATATTGCAAAAGTGCATTATTGAAACTTTCAACATAATATGTATCCATACAATAAATTAAATCCTGGGGTGATTTGTAAGTTTGCGTGCTCATCAAAACCTTGCCGAGTAATGCTTCCGCCTTTGGATCACAAAGTTTTTTTTTGATGGAATACAATTTTGATCGGTTTTGCATCTTGATGTTTCATGACAATACTGATGGTTATTTTGATAGTGTTGAGTGATGTTCAGAATGCTTAGTTTGAGCTTTTCAGGATCATGTTCAGTTTTCACAGTCCCCCGCTTTATTCGATAACTCTGGATGCCATGTTTTTCCTTCTTGGTATTTGGGGTCCACAGTAACCTTCTTCACTTCCTTTGCCAAATATTTTGTAGCATGCCAAGTGTAATTAGTGGAAACTGTTCCTTTGTTTCTCTGATAAGCAAATTTATTAACACTAGTGTTTTTGTCATGACAATGCAACCTGACATGTACACCTATTCCGTTATCTACACTATTAAAATAATGATAAATTCTTCGAGTTCCTATAAGTTCATGGCTTTGTGCATGACGACTGTCGATTTCACTGATTAATTCAATTCTTAACACTTTATGAGTATTTGCTCCGATACAAACGACATCCAAGAACATAGATTTTTTTCGAGTGCCATGCCTTGCATCTGTAAAAATATTTATACCGGACATATCCTCACAATAAACCATTTCATTCATTTGCGCATTCTCATAAGATTATGTAACTAGTTGTGATACTACATTGGTATAAACACTAAATAGGGACAACATATTAACGTCACCTATAGTTCCTTTTGAAGCAGCTTGACAAACCCTCTGATACTGATTCAGAAGAATCCCAGAAACATAATATCCATGGGCCATACGAAGGTTTCCTAAGTATTTGTCCGCAATATAAGATGTACTGGACCATGAGAATTCATGCTTATTGTCACATTGTAATTTGCAGTATGCAACATGGCGTAACAGTTTACATGTTTTAATCTTCACCGAATCCTGTGATTGGTAATTCTTTTTTATTAGATGATCAATCGCACTTGTTCAAGCTATAAAAAGGGGTTGAGATGTATTCTCTTTTTCATCACATTTGGTAAACGAGGAGTCAGCAAAAGGAATATAATCCCCTGGTTCATCAATATTTTCTTGCCTTGTAATGTTTCTCAAATAAAAGTTAAAAACTGCATATCCTTGTTTGAGACACGACTTGGATTGCCACCGCCTACTGTATCTTTTACTTGGGAAGCTAGATTATTAAAACGCTCCCTTTCTTCTACAGTTTCACAACTAAAGTTAACTTTCCCATCAAATGGTTTTGCCTTTTTTTTTCTAGCATCATTTCGTTTTTTTTAATGACGCTGGATTATCTATTAGATACTTTCCTTTTTCATGAACATATTGGATATTAATATTTTCAATTAAGGCTGCCATTACAGATTTTAATTTAAATGTTCCCTCCAATTGTTTTGTAGTGGGTGGAATAAAAGGGGCACATAGGTGCCCTATAATTGTATAAGGTTTTTATTGCAATATTTATTTTAATTAAAACTTTGATTAACGTGTATGCAGGTCAATTAAAACGAATATTTACAAAGCAAATGTATGCCATTTATCAGACTTGAAACTGATCGTGTACCCTTTCTAATGTTTCCACAATTCCACTGTATATTGAAAATCCTAAAAATATCCCTTTACAGTTTGGAAGAATTAATTAAATACAGGGGTCTTTGTTTTGGTCAAAACTTAATTGTTATCTATTTTTTCAATAATTTTGATAAGCGGTGTGTGCATGTTTTTGATAATTTAGAAATGACAATTTTATCATAAAACTGTCCTTTTTAATCTTGTAACGCTGAAGAATACCAACAAATTTATTAGAGATTTAACATACACAAAGTTCCAACAGTTCATTCCAGAAAAGTTTTGAAGGTTAATTAAATGAGTCCATTAAAATAGATTTATTCTATAAAGATATCCAATGTCAGCAGTGATTGTTTGTTCTCTTCATTTACTGTATCAATAACCGTTTTCCTTGACAAGTCATGTTACCAATAAAGCATTCTATAAGATACAATTTAACTCCAAAATTTCCGTTGGACCGCATAGCCAAAGCTAGGTTTTCCAAAATTCTAGAGGTCAGGATAATAATACACATATGCTGAATGACTATGGCTGAAAATACTGAATTACATTAATAAATCTATCTTTTTTTTCTTTTTTTTAAATTTCAAAAATTGCTTCTTTATCATAAAATTTTATATTTTAGCACAGAGATACACATAAATGTAATTATCTCCTCTCACAAAACTTAATTTTTTTTTTACAATACTCGTATATAAATTATATACGAGAATTGTGGACAATACTTCGTACGAGTATTGTTGTCGCCATGTTCAATTGATCCGATGGGTGACAACAAGGTGATGGACAGAAAATGTCAAGCACACAGTGGTTACTATGCAACATATTTTCATTAATCACCAAGCAAGATGTTGTTTAAAACATTATAATAGGTTTTGATTTCATTTTAGCATGCACAACATTACATGGTCTTATAAAATCTTAATTGTACACAAACAACTTGCCCTAAATAAATAACTGTAATTATGGACGTTTTTTTTCTGTTCTCGCCAACAAAATTGTGTTATACATCATCAAAACAGTTTGATTTTGGACTGATACAATTAAACAATTGTTTTGTGTTGCCCTTGTTTCCTATAATAAGTTAATACATGCAGTTTGTTTGACAGAATTTGTTACCTTCAGCTTTATATATCAAACTAATTAAGTGAAACACTGTTCCTCAAACCCACGTAGTCTGATATTGGAAATAAATTAAATGTCCTTTTTTCAGATTATTTGGAGATAAAGAAGAATTCAGAGAACGCCAAAACGAACAGACAGAAAGAAAAATCTGAGACAGAGATGGAACAGATAAAGGAAGGAAATCGTATTAGAGCTAGAACGTATAGAGAAAGACAAAACAACCTGGGATAGAAAAGAAGAGGCCAACACCAAAGAGAAGACAACAAATCTCAGAACAACGAGAATACTGGCGAATAAAAAAGCAAGAATCTCGTAGCATGTTATCTGGTCAGAAGAAAAGACGTCAAGGTCGCAGAAGAGGAATAGGAAAACAAAACCAGAAAAATCGAATCATATTTTCAGTAGACCTTCAGCTGAAGAAAAAGCAACACAGAGGGTAAAACAATATCTCCCAAAAACAAAAAGTGCAGAAAGAATGGCAAAAGTAATCATCAATATTATCATCATTGCATCACCAACGAAACGTGCAGCGCTTGAGAAAGTAGGGATAACAACACCAAACAAGAGAAACGTAGAATCCTACTGCTCCAATAACATAAAAAGAAAAATATTTAGACTCAAAAAGGCAGTAATAAGAAATCTGAGAAAGCTTTACGTCGAGCATTAGTAACAGCATGCATACAATCTAAAGTTACCAGCGCTATGAATGTAAGCAGACACCTGGGCGTCAAATGGTCCTTCCTCAAAAAAATGTTCAGAACTGAATGAAGACGATTACAGGTACAAAGTCGGATCAGATAAAATACCAGAAGAAACTACTGAGGACATTAAAAATTTGTTTCTGCACCCACAGATATCAACACCATTGCCAGACAAAAAGTTGCTTACCAAATATGGGAATGGGGTGTTTCTGTTTGTCACACATTTTTTGAAATTACAAATAATAGCCTTGAATTTTGTATTGATAATAGTCAGTCAGTTCTTCAAAACGATTTTCAAAAAGTTTGTAATTATAGATATAAATGTTCCTCTTTATAGTGATACATTAAACGATCAAGCACTTTGCTACAAGAAAATGAGTTGTTAATCTGGTTAGCTTGAGAGATTTAAAGTACGCCATAATACAACATATAACAAAGTTTGTGGAGAATCAAAACCAGTAAATGAAAATTCAAATGAAATTAATGATTGGAAAAAAACTTTCAAACATCTTAAAAGACTACTCACCTGATCAGATTTACAATGCTGATGAGACTGGGCTATTTTTTCGTTTGTTGCCTGATAAAACATTTGAGTTTAAAGATGTAAAATGTCATGGGGGAAAGCAAAGCAAAGACAGATTAACTGCTCTTGTTTGTGCAAACATGTCTGGTACTGATAAATTACCCATGTCGTTATTGGAAAATCACAAAATCCTCGTTTCAAAAATGTTATGTCATTGCCAACTGAATATGTCGGAAACAAAAAAGCTTGGATGACTTCAGAAATTTTCACAAATTGGTTGCATCAAATTGAGAAAAAGATGACTAAAAACAGATTAATTGTAATGATTGTGGACAATTGTCCTGCTCACCCTCATGTTAAAATCAATGAAATTAGTCTTTTTACCACCAAACACAACATAAGTTACACAACCAATGGACAAGGCCTAAGCTGTTTAGCAAGGAAAAGTTTTGCATACTCATACCAGAAATTAATTTGACTGTAAGTTAACATTCTCTAGATATTTGCAAATATTTTTATACCCTTAATTTTTAAATAACTCGGAAAAGAATAGGACCAACATCTATATCCGTAACGTGACCCATTTCCGAAATGAAAGTGGCCATGCTTGTATGTTCGTGACCCTGATGTACCGCCTTATTATGCACAAACAATCTGACAATAGATGAGGCCACGCATATTGTATTTTTATTTACGGCAATTACGTATTACAGTACGATGAAAACAACAAGGATTATAATATTAAGAAAGAAATAAAATTGCACTTACTTGCATAAATAAGAATGTCCATTGTGAATAATCTATCTTTTCACGTAAAATCGAAACTTAAACTCACCTCTAATTGGTAAGCAAACAGTAAAATTTGTGTATGATAATTTAGTAAGGCTAAGGGATATCAACATAGAAATTTTTATATAATGGTCTTAAATTATATTTTTTATAATTTTTACTTGTTATTTCATTGAAAAATCACTCATGAAAATAACATTTTATAGCTAAGAAACATATCAACAAAAAAAGCAATTCCTTTGGCCTTACAAAGAAAAATGTCGTCATGTGACCTTCAAGCAGATGGTGACTCATCATTTGGAATGTCAACAGACTGACTGAAGGGATTTCCCAAGGAATTCTTCGAACATCTAGTTAAGAAAGAAAAAGTAATAGTGAAATCGGCCATTTTCACCAAATTTTTAAAAAAGCTGCAATAATTTACCTGTTTCTGTTCCATTTTCATCCAAAAGTGGCATATGCTTTGGGAAACGTCAGCGTTACTTGCACGTGGCAGAAGGTAAATATTTATTCATGACGCCACGAGGTAAAGGGAAAACACCGAATGTCACGAACTTGCAATCATAACGAACTTTGAATCATCGACGATATATATCCATTTTAGAAAGTGTCATCAGAAATTTGAAATTACACTATAGAAAATTAGTGATTAAAAAAAATAGGGCAATAGATACTAAAACAGAGTTTGTTATCAGCGTGCTTGATGCACTTCGTATGCTAAACCATGTCTGGAGTAATGTTACTTTCACTGCCTTTGCAAATTGCTATCGTCATGCAGGGTTCCAGTTACCAATAGACAACACATAATCTGATGGTGAAGACGAGGTAGACGACGACATTCCTTTACTTTTTCAGCTCGGCTTGGCGTCTGGTAGTGTAGAAGAATACACAGCAGTTGACGATAATTTGGTAACATCCACCGAAATGACCAATGACGACATCGTAAAAGACATCATCTCATCAAGACAGAATAACAACGACCAAGTGACAACGAAGAATCACCATCTCCACCATCTATGACTACCGTTTTCGCAGCATTGGACACAATTTCATCTCATCTAGACTTTTTTCAGAACTCTAGCACGGCTGTTACCCATATGAATACAGTTAACCGTTTCATAATGAATGAACATTTTCTAAGTTTGAGTACAAAACTGCGTGACATCTCATCCTTCTTTACTCAAGCCAGCAGGTCATCAAAACAGGACTAAATGTGTTTGCAAAATCAATGTGCTTAACAAAGTTTTAATCAATATTGCATTGCCTTTGTTGTTTAATAGTGATTCACAATTATAATAAAACATTGAAACTTGTTTGCCTTCTTACCTTTGTTAGCAACGTACACCAGAGGACATGTGTAATTTTTGAAGTAAGTAAAACTTATGTCAACTAAACATCAATCTATTTCTCAGAATTTGCGTTATTATCGGTCGAGAATAGTTTTCTTCTACACTTTATTGAATGAATGCAACAGCTGAAAAACATAAACAAAACAGATAAACATAATCATACACACAACAAAGATATCAGTCGTTCCACAAGATTCAGATTGTAACAGAGAAATAAAACAGCAACAAAAACATCGAATAAGTTTAAAATCTTTCCGAGAATCGGGACATGCGATGCTGGTTTTAGCTCTTCAAAATTTCGCTCGAGTTGTCTCCCTTTTGTCGTTAAACAAACTACACTTCCGGTATTTCCGTAGCTCCTCTCGAGTCGAACTACGGCCGACTCGAATATTTTCCATGATCCCATCGAATTCGAGATAACGAGAGTCAACTGTATAATCAAATAGTATACCTTCTACAAGCAAGAGTGCAGTGGGTCTATTCGTGGTACCCCAGAACCACACGGGCTGACGAAAGTAGACATGATTCATGGAAAGAAAGATGATATTTATCACGGAAATGCATAAAACTAAATGGCAATATGTCCTTTTTGTGTCAGTCATCTCATATCAACATTATACCCACTAGCTAGGCCATGTACTATGTATGGGGTCAATGGGCTAAACTGTGATCACCTCGTCTGTCCATTCGTACGTCCATCTGTAGCTTAATGAGTTGCATGCATTAAGATATTTTTTCTTTCCCCAATCTATATCCTGTTTAAGGGGTCTCACTTAGAGTAGCTCCAAACTCTTGATTTTTTTATTTTATTTCAGATAAAATTGCTGTGGATATTTATAGATTAAATAGTTTTCAACAGTCTGATCAGAGCTCCATTTACCATTATCCATGTCAAGATTGTATGGCTATTGTGGTGAAGACATATCATCTTGGTGTGATGATTATGGAATTATAGATAGGTAAGCCTTTCATTTTGTTCTCACTTTCCCATGTTCCCCCTTGTATGCCCCGATCACGAAAGTGAAAGGGGCATATAGATTTACCCTTGTCTGTTCGTCAATCCATCCCGATATGGTTACGTTTTGCATTTTAGGTCCGTTTCTCAGATACTAGCCATGGCGTAGCAATGATACTTTATCAGTGGGTAGATCTTGGGTAGTGCAACAGGGTTCCCCTATTAATAAGGAAATTAGGGCTTTTTCCGCAGATGCCCTATAGTAATTATTCTGTCCGTCCGTCTGTCCATCCACATTTTCTTAGTCGCACTGTAACTTGAGTACGCCTTGATGGATTCCCATAAAATTTATGACTTATATTCAATGAGCACTTGTGGAGTTATGCAACTTGTATTGAAAAATTAGGCAGGGCCCTTTCTGACATGGTCAGTTTTCTAGTTTGACCTGAATTTTATTCTTGAATAAAATGTTCCCATTCGATGAACAAAGGTGGGAATAATTAATCATAATGGAACACTAGATTGCAATATAAAGAAATGTCAGAACCCTCTGAAATCTTGCACTACCATCTGTGTTAGATTCTCATATTCATCTACATAAATGCTATACTATTTGTTGGTTACATCCTGACTGTCCCACTTTTTGATATTCATTAATTTTGATTGTCCCACGTGTATAGTTCTGATTGTCCCACATAAGTTTTCCATACCAATGTAATTGTTTAATAAACAAACTTAATCCTGTATACATCAAAGATTAAAGTTAACTTTAAAGAAAACAAAACAAAATTAATAATTTATTAAATGTATTTTTCATTATAAAAAATTATTTATAAATTTATACTTTTTTTTCTATTTTTTTCCTATGTAATATATTTTGAAAGTAAATAATTCATATAAAAGTATCAAAATAAATCTGTTTTTTTTTAAATTTCTGTTGATATTAGCGACTTCAATTTATTATATTATTGAGTTGAGGATGCTAGGTGCTTGTTTCATTGTCCTTGAAATGTTTAGTTGTCAAACTGCATTATTACTTCATATTAGAATGCATTATTAAAGTATATAAAAAATTAGTTCACTGTTTCATTTCTCCCAGTTCCAACAAGGAAATAATTAACCAACACATTAATTAATACATTGTTTACATAACAATTACACAATAATAACAACTGACTGTTAATTTCCACATTGTCCCACATTTATAATTCCTAACTGTCCCACACACTTCTTCCACGTTGTCCCACAAAATATTTACCTTTTTATACTTTTAATTTTAGAAAGTGGGACAATCAGGATGACACCCTATTTGTTAGCTTTGTTGGCACAATATATTCTTTTTTTCAGTTCCATGGATACTAGTGGGTCAGAGACATGCATAGGTTCACCTACTGCTACAGCTGACATAGACTCTCACCAGTACACCTGACGAAGATACACCTACTGGCACACCTGACATTGATACAACTACCAGTACACCTTACCCACCTTGTCCAATTTTCTTAGGAATAAAAAATAAGAAAAGATTGATAGGTATAATAATAATTTTTGTATTTCCAATTATGGACCCACAAAGGGTTACCGGTATATCACTACAACCATTAGATGATATAGGTAACGATACATTAATAAAGAGATACAGACAAAGTCTCATAATATGTAATAGAAAGAAAGCCACTCGAGGTTATCGACTATGAAACAGCAGATGACACAATGCATCACACACACATCATAGCAATCGTGCACATTAGCAGAAAAGTAATAGGTGTGCAAACAAAGTATATTATTACATATGTTTAATAAATAAATGTCCTCAATTATGCACAATTATAAGTGTTTATTGTTTTCAAAATGCAAGGACCATCACGAGTCGGTGCTAAAAGGACAACACTATATGCACATATGTTTAAGTCCTCCTTGTGACATATGCAAGTTGACAAGAGTCAAGTGTTGTCAAGATGCAAATGTCACCAAGGGTCGGTGCTAAATGGACATATCAGTGAATTTATTTGCACACTAAATTGTTAATTTACGATATACTAGTACTATTTTCTTTAATTCATCCATAAGTACTTGAATAATCACATCACCTTATTTGGAACATGCATACTGTACAGTCGTAAGGTGAAATCTGTTTCATTGTAATGTTTTTGTTAATTGAAGTTATTACAGGTATTTGAGAGTTCTATTTAAAGTTTTTACAGGTTAGGTGAAAGTTTCCTTGTTATTATTGTTAATCATCAAAATTACATTTATATAATATTATTTGTGGTATTTCAAGATATGCTAAATCATGATAACTATAAAGAAATTTCTCCAACACACGCTTTTCTCTTACTATTTTGACTGGACCGTATGTGAAGCAGGAAATGATTTCCCTTCCGGAACACCTGATAGTTTTTAAAGAGGTCCAAGGTATTCTATTTTAAGTCTACAACGTTGTTTTATAGAGAATTTTGTTTCTTTAAGAAATCTCTATTATTCTAATGATTTATTTTGCTCTGCACATAATCCTAATTAATTTATTTTACAGCTGCCTGGATTTCATGAATGGTAGTCAAATATTCTAACGACGCGGTATTATACACTTATAAATTATTACAGGACTATGAAGCTGGTGACCTTATGATTAAAGTGTAAAAGTTAGTCTTTTCTATCAAATATGAAATGACTTCACAACAGACATTTAAATGCTTCCATGTGGAATATTAAACTTTCATGGAATTGTTTATGCATTCAGGCAAAATTGTGACTATAATCCAATTATTTTGTGATTCATGATAATGATTAATAATCCCTTAATATATGTCTTATTCTAACTGTCTTCTTTTATTTTACTCGCTATGAACTGTGGATAAAGAAAATTGTGGATTAATTATTTCTTGTTATATCCCCTGAAGCGATATAGACCGGGGTGAAATATTCAATTTTGTCTGTCTGTTACAACGTTTTATCTACGACTCCTCCTTAGTTAAATGAATTGAGATTTCAACTAAATGAATAAAATTTCAAACAAACTTTCATAAATTGAGTACCATTTGGCATTGTGTGTGTCATATTTCATTTTTGTCAGTATTCAGGTTATCAAGGGAGCAGGTATCCATATGTAAGTTTTAGCTCATGCTACTTCTTGCTTGTAAAACTGTGGTTTGTTCATTAAGCAATCTTGCATAATGAATGAGACAGTCAGCTGATCAACTTTATCACATTTGAACAAATACTCTTCTTTTGTAAACATGTGGTTGCAAATTCTCACTTTTGTATCCCCCGCCCGTCGTACAAGGGCATTAAGTTTTACCCTTGTCCGTCCGTCCTTTCGTCTCTCCGTCCCGTTTTTGTTTCCTTTCAATAGTTTTTGCTAGCCTTGGTCAAATGATTTGATATTTGAATATGTTATTAAGAACCTCTAAAGGCAGGTCAAGTTCGATTTTGACGGATTTCTCTTTTAAAATTCATGTCAGGCCACACCAAATTGATTTTAGTTCTTTGGATTTTTGGTTGACAAAAATAGGGACGAGCGGGCGATTTTTTTTTTGTTGAAATCGATTTTTTAGGCGAAGGTAAAATTTTTATGCGGCACACTTTTTCTTGAAAATTCTAGATTTTTACAAATATTTTCGAAGAGAGCGAACAGTTTTCATTTTAGTTTTAAAGAAAATGGAAAATTTGATGCGGTATTTCAGCATTCTTGAAGCGCGAGGTGGCAATTTTTGTTTCATTGAAAATTTACATTCTGGAAAAAATGGAGCAAGCTGATCAGTGGCATGGATTGAACAAACTGTACTTAAAAGAAATATGCCCACATGTAGAGACGTTTTATATTAATGTTCAGATGGTATTTGAATAATCATGCCCCAGCCTCTCCGAACAGGAAGAAGAAATTCAATTTCACCTGAAAAATTGCATTAATCCAATATTCAATTGCATCTGAAGAATTGCATTAATCCAATTAATACCACAGTTATTTGACATAAGTTTCTGTGAGAAAAAAAAGGAATAATAAGAATTTCAAAAAATTACTATAAAAACAGTAACGTTTTTTTTTCAAGTAAATTTCGGAAATGTTATTTATACCTTCATTTCTTACCAGAAATCGTCATTTTACTGAAAACAAAGCTTGGACTATAGCCAATTTCTTTGTCCGACTCTCGATCAAATTGGCTTTCTCTTGATTTATCGTTACTGTGGCATTCTGTGATATTCCGAGTGCCATTGAACACTAGGAAAACACCAGAGGGATAACGAAAGGCCATATGAACAATAAAATGAGTTTCACTTTCATTTTCGTTGGCGGAACAGTGATTTCTAAAACAAAACACGTCCGAGTCTCGATCAGTTTACCCTAATGCAGATTTTTTGTTTTATATTTTAGGTTCATCATGTTTAAAGGCATATTGTCTACGATTTTTTTTTGAAAATCTTTAACTGTCCATAAATGATTTGTTTAAGCTATCATTAAACAGTTATGCTGCAAAATATACGATTGGTGTTCTTTTTTTTGTTTAACAAAAAAAGACCCAAAAACTATCGTTACCGGAATTATTGTCCAGGAATAGGATGACAAAACATTCAAAGTGAAAGTAACAGTGCCACCTTTAAAAACGGAAGTTTTGAATTCTCGGGGGTTTAGCTTTGAGGTAAGGAAAATACTGTTAAGATTCAAACACTTCATGATTGTCACGCTCGTTTAATATGGTTTGAATCTTAACGTTTCGTAGCGTATTCGCCAATAATTCGGTGTTTAATTTTCATTTTAGAAAGGTCAGTACGGAAAACAACAATAATTTTGGGTATGAAAAAATACAAATGTGGTAGACAATATACCTTTAACTCTCTAGTCATTAGACCAGTGGCGGATTCAAGGGGGGTGTGTGCTTTGGGGGCTTCAGCCCCCCCCCCCCGTCTAAAAAGTCAAGCACATTTATTAACATACGCTTTTCAAGGCTATTTAACGTCACGATATGGCTTTTAATCGAATGGTTTCGATGTGTGTGATGAAAATAAAACAAAATACAAATTAATTTCTTTGTATTAATTTAATCTTCAAAGAGGTAATTAAGTAATTATCCTAAGTGAATGAATGTATTGTCAAAATACCAATTAATCAGGTATTGTCTTTAACCGTTATATAAACATGTCCAGTGTCACAATTGCATATAGGTATAATCACCAACACCTGTAAATTGAGGTTCTTTGAGGGGAATTCTTTTTTAAATAACATTTATTTTTACAAATAAAATGAAAGGCAATTATTGTTGTATTTAAATAAAATCAAAGTGCTGAAAGCACTGATGGAAGTTGTTGCTTTCTGTGTTTTTTTTATTGTGTGTAACAATATTTCATTTGTTTTACAATAACTGTTAAAGGGGCATTATCTGCCAAATCGTAAATTTTTGTTACTCATAAAAATTATCAGATATGATTGATGCTTTAATAAAACGTGTTTCTGTAACATATAAACGTTATGAAATGTACGCTTATCGGGGAAATAATGTGCAACGGGTCGTGTTTTGAGATCGATCAAGAAATGGACACCATCTTATTAATTATCGACATTGTTTACGGAGTTTGTCGAATCGTCATTAAATCAGTACAACAATGCACTTATTTCTTGTGAATCTGCTTTTAGTCGGTGTTAATTACGAACAAAGAACCACGCAAGTTGGCAGTTAATAAGCGATAAAATACAAATTATTCGTTTTTACCTGTCACTAAAAAGCGAGGTCAAATTATTTGCTTGCAAGTAAATAATCAATCGATGGTAATTTTCGTTTTCAAAAGGCGGAAAGTGGTTCGATAAGCTGTTTAATGTGAAATATTTACCTTTATTTCATCATTTTAAAGCTATTTACCAATGTCCAAAGCATATAATTTTTTTTTGGGTAAAAATCGTAACTAATGCATCTTTAACCATTTGAATCAACTATAACAGTTATTGAAGAATCACTCCAAACAAGATGATGTTTTATGTTCAATAATATTAGTACCGTATTTGAATTTGTCGCAGATCACATAAATAAATCCCAACCTTAATCCTGTACCAGGCTTCAATGTATTGAATTTGGAGAAAAAAATTGTCAAACATTATCATTTGGTAACAATTTTAATTATTATTTGATATTATTTAAACATCCTTATTGGTCAAGAAATAGTCACATGGGCTTCCTTAAAAACATGCATTGACTTGGAAAAACATGCATTGACTTCGGGAAAACATTTGTTTATTTCCGCCATTGACGGAATTAGTTGAGTGCTACCGAATTGCACTTTCTCAAAAATTTCATGAAATTTCAAAATTTTCAACAAACACTCCAAAATTTCAAAAAAAAATTCAAAAATTTCAAAAAGCTTAAAAAAAAGTTTCCCATAAATTTTCAAAATTTTAATATTCAAATAATATTGAAAAATGATAAAACAAATACATTTGTATAGCCTACTTTCTTCCAGTGTTACAAAAGATACAGCAATTGTAGCCTTTTAATATCGGTCAATACATGGATTTATCGACCCGTTAAAGGTATATTTGACCTCAGACTTCGTCCTCGGTCAATATATGTTTAAATGGTCGATAAATCCATGCATTGATGACATTAAAAGGCTATAATTGTATAGTATACATATGACAACAACAGCAAAACGTACGATAGCATCATACAATAAAATAACTGCAAAATGTTTGCAGTTGAATAATAACTAGAGACTTAGTGGGCTGAGACTGCATCGCTCATCTGGTATCGGATCTGGCTTGGGTTATCAGGATTTAGCCAATCAGAAACAAGATTTTCCTGTGGCAGCCGTGTTTTTTATCCGACTGCATTGAAATGTGAAAGGTTTATAGGGTTCCATCGTTAGATGATCTATATCAAATTTCAGATCATTTAGCCAAGTGGTTTAAGAGGAAAAGATATTTTAGGATGCATTCTAAATAAGTTGGGTTGTTGTGGCCATCTTGAAATTTAAATTGTCACAAAAAGTACTTAATAAGGGACCATCCGAGTATCATCCAAACAACAGAAATACAGAACATTTTAACTGGTAAACAGTTCTTTTGTAGTTTATGGTCTTCAGAACACATTGTCTGCCCCTGGTAGCCTTGTGAATTTATGAGTTGCACCAATAACACATACTTTGTTCATATATATGTCAAATTTGGTTCAATTTGGCTCAAAATTATCAAAGAAAATCCAAATATGAAAATTTTGATTGACAACGGATGGAGGCAAAGTAACGTCATAAGTTCACTTGTACATTATTAGGGGCAGGTATGGTAATAACAGTTTGCTAGCTAGACTTTAACATTTTAACTGGCAAACAGTTCTTTTGTAGATTATGGTCATCAGAACGCATTATCTGCTTCTGGCAGCCATGTTGAATATACGAGTTGCACCAATAACACATACATCATAAGGTACCATCAGGAACATATATGTCGAGTTTGGTTCAATTTGGCTCAAAATTATGAGAGAAAATTCAAATATGAAAATGTTGATTGACGACGGATGGAGGCAAAGTAATGACATCACTGGCCCAAATTGAAAACTGGTAGCCCAAATATTTCAATAACATTTTGTGTTGTGTTGTTGACTAATAAAGCATTCAACTAAAGCAGTTTGCTATGTTTTATTCAATTATTCCCTCCCTACACATAACCCT
>MJUT01062115.1:13640-25678 GCA_002080005.1 Gigantidas platifrons | reverse complement strand
CTTGCTTGGATGCTATAACAGGGTTTCAGCTGAATTTGATTATACTACGGTAAAATGACCTAACTCATATAAATTCATCAGGTCTTTCGTCCTGAAAGGCACTTAATCAATTAGGTCCTAATTTGTCTAAAACTTATAAAGTCATTTAATGCATACTTATTTATAATATTTGGAATTGAAAGCCAGACAGGTTTTCAGAGGTCACCATCTCTTTCAAAAAAAAATTAAACTTCAGTGAAAATAAATAGAAATTAAAATCAAATTCCCCAATGAGTCAAAGACTTAAGAGAAGGCTTCCCTAAATAGGTTACAAAAAATCTGCTTTGAAGTAAACATTTTGTAGATTTTTTTTTAACATAAATAAAGCAAAGTATTTTATTTAAATTCACAGAGAAATAAAAAAAAAAATAGTGGATCTTTTCAACCATTTGTCTTAATCAGGAAAAAGCTTGTAATATTTGTCCATTTCAAAGGTTTCAATATTTCCCAAAAACCTAAATCAAGTCCTCTTATCGTATTTTGCACAAAAGACACCTCTTATCGTATTTTGCACAAAAGACATGTTTAAATTTGGTGCCAAATTGATATCCGATAATCTTTGCGTGTCCGGTCCGCGGCGATTTTTATTCTTATATTTCATTGATATTTTCGTTTTTGTCAATGTCCTTGAACTTCATCAAACCATGGAACGATAAATAATAAAAGAGTTTTGATCTGGCGTTTCACTTTAGTTTTAATCAAAATAAATTATGGACAAATTGGAGATCAAACAGGGCTCTTTTATACAACAAACCCAGTATTTTACACCGGACAGTCGATCCGGTGGAAGGTAAACCAATGTTTGGTTACGTAACCATAAAATGAAAGTAGAATCGTATATTTACGCGCAGTGAGATCTTATTAGCAAATAAATGTCGTTTCCCCGTTTATCTAAAGATTGAAATTAATTATTTAGTACACATATTTGTTCCAAACTATAAAAATAGTGATGATGAGCATGAACAGCTATTGTGCTAGATGGACTACATTGTCAATTTACACCTTGTTTCCTTTCTGAATACGCCTTTGATTTTGCTATTTGTCTATTGAATTGGGTGACAACATTGGAAGTATGTTGCATGGCAACAACTTCCAAAAATATATGAGTTTGAGTTTCCGTTTTGAAAATATATGAATACAGCATATTTTAAACTCTAAATGAAAATATAAATACATTATAAAATAATCAAAATTAAGTAGAAATGAAATAGACTTAAATTATACTTTTTTCCTGCTAATGCTCAGACCCTAGAGTACTTTACAAAACTGCCAAAACACACATACACTAGACCAAGAGCAGCTGATGTAACTTCTTTGTTGTATTCCATTTGCAACTTTGATTTTGTCTTAACCATTGTTATTGTTCAAATGTGCCTGCGGCTTTTAAGAAATCATTTGACATAGGCATATTCTTAAAAAACGTAACTTTAGTTCAGAGCTCACTAAACTGCAAAGCAAATGTTGAACAATTGAGCCACCAGTGTTTTGAGAGGAGTGTTCAAATATGTGAACCGCTAGACATAGAGATTAAACAACCTAGAATGTGCGGGAGACACATAATGAGAGATCATGTTGAAGCAGAGGGTCCGGAAGACTACTTTAGGAAGTCAATAACTGTACCTTTTCTCGACTATGCGCTAAATGAAATGAAAACAAGGTTTACCGACCTACACACCAGAGCCGCTTTGGGAATACAGTTGGTTCCATCTATCATTGAAAATATTGCTCCATATCTGAGCCCCCCCCGTCAACAGAGTCTCTGGACCCGCCCCGGTAGACACAGCTTTGTTTACCACCTGGAGAACAGACAAGCCTTTAAAGGCATTAACATAATAATAACTTCCCGCTTATAATCACAATATATACCAATGTATATTTACACACTGCAACCGTCAAAAATACTTTTTGGAAATATTTTTGTTGAAGTAGGTTTTAGTCTATCAAAACTAATATTTTGTGATTATTACTTGTTTGTACATACAATAAATAAAGCCGACTTTGTAGTACTCAGCCTTGTCGTTAGTAACCGGCTGCCGGCGCCGGCTATAGAAAAGAAAAAAAATAATAGACGACGCCCAAAATGAACAAATGATAAAAATTGTTTCCACTGGGTGTGATATTTGTTCATTTGTCGGATAAAATACATAGAAAACAAACGTGTTTCCGATAAGTTCGATTACTATGCGTGGTTATGTTTCTCGTTGCGGAGAATAAAAAATTCCAAGATATACCCGTTTCGTTAGCTCTTCTTTATATATTAATAAACAAGACGACGAGTATCTTTTCAACTCTGTTTATATGTATTACACTATTCTACATCAGTTACATAGATAAGATTGTAGTGTGCAGCGTGCTAGGCTGACAAGCTATTTTTAGAGTATTACCCTACAATCTACAGTTAAACCTTAATTAACAATATCGTTACATCCCCCTTTTTCTAAATAAACAAAAAGTTTTATACTTTCTAAAGAATGTTCTCTCAACAATTTTAAGTATCTTTAACATCAGGTTTCAAAATCAAATTAACTTTTAAAAATCCTTTAACTTCAAATTGTCAATATTTTCAATGTTCTTAATAGTAAAGTCCTTTTATAAAATTGAATCAATGGATGAATGAATGTCTCTATACTACGAACTACGAAAAGTCTAAAAACTAATTATTTACAGTCTATTTCATGACATAGTCCTTCAAGTAACTTGGCCCTCTTCTAACTCTACCAGATCGTCTTGGTTCGACTTGTACCAAAGAATGTTCAGTGTTTTCACATGAAGTTTCATTTGATCTTACACAACTGTCATCTTGTCTATCGTTATCTTTCATTTCTACATTTGGATCATTTAGTTCGAATTGTTCTTTTGAAGATCTTAAATGTCTCCTATTACTCCTGTAGATTCCACCATCTTCAGTTTTCACATTATAGGATTTAATATTAACTTTTTCCTCTACGATTCCTTTTTTCCATTCATTGTCTCTTCCTTGCGGACGGATTCTTACAATGTCACCCATTTCTAAGTCGCTGAGATTTTGCATTACGATCATAATATTGCTTTTGTTTGTTCTTTCGCACTGTCATTTCTTTCTTTACATTGGTGGCTATCTTTGGTTTAAGCAATTTGTTTGTCGTTGGTAAGAGAGTTCTTGTACGGCGACCATATAATCGTTGGACAGGAGAGCTGTTCATTCCTTCGGACGGAGTATTTCTCCATGATAGTAATGCTAGGAATGGATCTTCTCCCGATCTTAGCGATTTCTTCATTATTCTCTTCACAGTTTTAACAGCGTTCTCGGCCTTTCCATTTGACTGGGGATACCCCGGCGAACTTGTTACATGTACGAATTCGTAAGTTTTCGCAAAGTCTGCAAAGTCACTCGAACTAAACTGCGGTCCATTGTCAGAAATAACCTTGCTTGGTATTCCATGTCTTGAAAATTGTGCTCTCAACTTCTGAATAACATGTTTCGATGTTGTTTTGTATAGCCTATCAACTTCGAAAAAATTCGAATAATAGTCAACTGTTACGAGATAGTTCTTGTTCCGAAATTCAAATAAGTCAACTCCGAGTTTCTCCCATGGACGATCGGGTATCACGTGCTGTGTTAACGGCTCTTTTACTTGTTCATTCTGATATACGTTGCAAGATTCACAATTTCTGACGAAATTTTCAATGTCTCTATACATTCTTGGCCAGTATAGCGACTCTTTGGCTCTCCGTAAACAACCTTGAATACCTACATGTCCATTGTGTATTCGTGAAAGCATATCGTTTCGAACTGACTGCGGAACTACTATTCGTTCTCCCTTAAATATAATACCATCTTGAAAGCTCAGTTCTTATCGAAATGTGTGGTACAAGCGAATAGGTTTCGGAACATCTTCTTTGCTTTCAGGCCATCCGGTTTTAATTTTCTGTTTTAAGACGCAAAGTTCTTTGTCATTTTTCGTGGCCTCTTTTAACTGAGCAATTCTCTCTGTACTCACTGCTAAGTATTGAATCATTTGAATCAACTCGATTTCGGTCTCGGCTTCCGACCGTTCTATTTCTAATACAACTTCACGTTTGACATCCTGTTAAGTTCCTTAATATACGCTCTGCTGAGTGTATCGGCTAGGTACATCTTTGTTCCTTTCTTTTACTCTACGGTAAAGTCAAACTTCTGAAGACGCAGTTGCATTCTTTGCAGTCGTTTCGGGGCACTTAGTAAACTTTTCTTGCAGATTATCTCAAGGGGTTTGTGATCAGACTCTACTGTCACATGTCTACCATAGACATAGTTTTCAAATCGTTCCATCGCAAAAACAATAGCCAAAAGCTTCTTCTCGATTTGTGCATAGTTGCATTCGGTTTGCGTTAATGATATAGAAGCATAAGCAATTGGGTGACCATCTTGCATTATGCAAGCCCCTAGCCCTCTTTCGGACGCATCGCATTGTACAACAGTGTTTTTGTCTGGATCAAAGTACTTTAGTACTGGAGTAGATATCAATACTTCTTTAATCTTTAGTAGCCATTTCCCATGGACGTCCTTGTCCCACATGAACTGATTCTCTGACTTAAGTAAGTCTCTGATTGGAGCTGTTAATTCTGAAAGTCCTGGTGCAAACTTTTGCACATAGTTTATCATTCCAAGCAATCTTTGTACTCCATGTCTATCAGTAGGAGCAGGCATTTCAGTAATAGCTTCAATTTTCTTAGGATCTACTTTCAAGCCTTCTGCTGATATCCTGTGACCTAGATAACTTACTTCTTTCAATCTCAATTTGAGCTTATCTAAATTCAACTTAATGTTCTTTTCCTGACATCTCTGAAGAAGCGCACGCAATTTCTTGTCATGGTCGATTCCTGCTTCATCATCAGAATCACCAACTGCATACAGTAAAATGTCATCGTGTATAACTTTAACACCATCTAATCCTTCTAATGCTTCAGTCATTCTCCTTTGAAATCCTTTTGGAGCTGGTGAAATTCCGCACGGCATCCGTTTCCATCTGTATCGGCCCCAGGGTGTTGCGAAAATTGTCAAATAGCTACTAGCTTCATTGAGTTCAACGTGCCAAAATCCGTTTTTAGCATCTAGCACAGAGAATAATCTTGCCTTCGAAAGTTCTGGCAAAATTTCATCAATGGTCGGTGTTGGGTAGTGGTTTCGTTTTAATGCTTTGTTTAAAGGCTTTGGATCAATGCATAGTCTTATACGCCCATCTGGTTTCATAACCACAACCGTAGCTGAAATCCATTCAGTCGGCACTTGAACTGGCGTGATTATTTCTAAATCACTTAATCTATCAAGTTCGAACTTAAGCTTCTCTTTGACTGCTACTGGAACTTTTCGGACAGGAAGTTGAATTGGTTTCACATTAGGATCTATCTCTAGATGCAACTTTCCTTCAAGTTTTCCTTCCCCGTTGAAAACATTTTTAAATCTTTCTTCGATTTTTTTCTTTGTCATTCAGTGCTNGCACTTTGAATTTCGTTTAATTTCAAAATGTTCTCTTGATTTACTGTCACTAATTTCATGTGTTGAATAGCTCTGGCTCCAAGTATAGGTTTGACATCGGCTTTTACAATCACAAATTCTACATTGTATTTCTTATTGTTCTTCGGGTTTTTCAGTGTCAATCGCTTCTTGCCAAGCGGTTTTGTCTCGGTTCCGTTGAGTTTGAGAACTTTTCTCTATTTCTACATGTTCTTTTTTACATACGCATTGTCTGAACAGATACTCTGGCAACACGTTCACTGTAGACCCACAGTCTAATTGAAATTTTATCTCATTTCGGTCAATGCGCATCGTGGCAAAAATTTTCTTTGGGAAAATTTCCTTATCTATAGCTTTTATATCCTCTCTTGAGTCATTTGTTTGTACTGTTAAGACGTATTCTTCTTCCTCACTTTCAGATGTTTCATCTATTTGGTGTACCTTTCTGACGTTTATGTTTCTGCATTTGCAGGCAAAGTGGTTTTTTATTCCACAGTTTGAACATTTCTTTAGTGTCAATTTGTGATCTTGTAGTAACTTCTTTCTGGTGGTGTTATCTTTAATGCCTATTACAATTCTGTCTCTAATTAAACTTTCTTCTATTTCTCCATAATTACAAGTTTTCGATAATGTTCTGAGAGATGCTACGTATGTGTCTATTGTTTCACTTTGTTCTTGGTCCCTTTTATTGAACTTATATCTTTCGTATGTTTCATTGGTTTCACCTATACAGAATGTTTCAAATTTCTGAAGTACAACTTCCAGTTTCGTCTTATCTGCGTCATTGTCAAATTTTAGACCATCATAAATTTCGAGAGCTTCGGCACCTATGCATGTAAGGAATGTCGCTGTTCTGATATCATTTTCTTTTGTTTTGAGTCCTGCTGCTATTTCGTCATTTTCCCATACTCTTAAACTTTTTCCAATTTGTGGCAACGTTCACTTTCATATCTAACTTCGAAGGGAATGGAATGTTCATAGGCACATGCACAATTTGAGGTTGGACCTCTTCTTCTGCCATTTTGTTTTTCTTTGTTTACAATGTTCGGCGTGTCTGCAATCTTTTCATGCTTTGTCTGTAGCTTATAAATTGTCAAAGTGCATAGTTTTCATCACGTGCATTGTTCTTTAGTAGGTTTCGACTAACCTGACACATCTGACACCATGTTTCGTTAGCTCTTCTTTATGTATTAATAAACAAGACGACGAGTATCTTTTCAACTCTGTTTATATGTATTACACTATTCTACATCAGTTACATAGATAAGATTGTAGTGTGCAGCGTGCTAGGCTGACAAGCTATTTTTAGAGTATTACCCTACAATCTACAGTTAAACCTTAATTAACAATATCGTTACAATACCGAATGAAAAAATAAACTGAATCCCGGTTGTGCTTCGCTAATAGCTCGACGAATCTGGATATCCAGTTTAAGTAAAAATAGGCACAATGTCAAGGCCGAACTCGAACATGTCGAAGAAAAGAAAAATAACGGAATACTTTTCCACAAAATTGCAGGATCATTGTTTACACGAAGGTTTGTATCACAACAACAGTTGAGCTTAGAATGAGTCGATCTTTTTTTTAAAAGAATTGACCTGCTCCTTTTTTTTTTATTCCAAATATACTTTGTCACGTGCGACAACTGAAATAGAAAGTAGAAAAGAACAACATAGTAGATTTCTTCCCCCCTTACAGGCCTTAGCCGAGCAAAATATCAAGCAACTATGTCTTCAATAAAAAAATCCTCATTAAATGTTTTTGTTGCAATTTTAGCATGCTGGTGTATTACATCATTTTGTGCAAGTCTGTCAAAAAACCTGCACGTTTTGTAAGTCTGTCAAAAAAACCTGCACTATATATAAATATATATTCATTATCTGCAATATATTACATGGTTAAAGTGGTGGTTGCACTTATTCTATTTCTTCTCTGTTAAATAAAACTATTTGCTTATTTTGCATAACCTGTAGTTTAGCTTTAGTAGATAATCACAAGCTACAATGTATATGAATTGCCCTATATACTGATTTATATTAAACTATTACTAAGACTTTCCATTCAAATGAATAAATGTGTCAACACAATTTTCAGTAGAATTTACAGTTGTCATTGTGTTTTAAAAAGGTAACCGTCAGGCAGGCACCATTTGACTTATAAGGGAAGGGAGGGGGCTATTTTTGTAATCTGTTTCTTTATTTTGAATAAAAATTTACCTGTCTTCAAGGGTAAACAAATATTTTTTTCTGCAGATTTCAGCATTAACTGTAGTGCTAAATTCAGAAAAAAAAAATTCCCAAGAAAAAATCCCCCCAACACTAAAAGTTAAATGGTTGCTGCCTTACAATAGCTTCAATGTGCCATTCATTGGAATTGCAAATAGTAAAGTAGCTGGATTGGTTTTTATGAAAGGGTATAGCTTTAGTTTTAATATCAGTACAGGGTAGTGATCATTAATGCTGCTCTGCATATCTTTAGTGTAAATGACAAATGTTCAGCTATGTCAAACGCAATAGTAAGTAGTTTTTTGTTTGACCACCTAACTATTATTTTGAGCTTGTTGCTTACATTTCCTCAAATCATTCACAAGGATGCAAAATATTTGACACATTTGTAAAATTCTGCTAAAAAGGTTTGGATGATGTTCATCTCTACTTTATTTTTCTCATACATCTATTTCTGCTTTTCTTGTTTCATTGATTGCTTTTATTTGGAATTTAATGTCTTTTCAGGTTCTTCACAGCAGTCAGAAGTAACACCAGAAATAATTTCATCTGAGGATTATGAAGTACCAGAAACTCCAGTCACTGTCAGCCACTCTTCTAATATGTATGTTACTTCAAAAGACGAGATGTTAAACAAAGATTAATTTTGTCTTTCCAGTGATGAATGCAAAGAGTTGACAGAGGAATATTTTCCACAAAAGAAAGTACACCACTACTTCGTTTGTCACAACTTATGTACATTGTAGTAGCATACGTTTCCAGGAAACAGAGAGACTCAAACCAAAAAAGTTTTTGTATGAATGGATAAAGAAGAACACCTGGTGGTTGTGTTTTACAGGGGGAGAAGGAATGTACTGTCTTATTTGTAAAAAGCATGATACCAAGAACCTACAAAACAAATCTGAAAAGTTCACAGAATGTGCTTCCGACAGATACAAACTAAATGCAGTCAATACAGGCGGAGCTTATCAGCAGAGTTTCTTATTTTCACAAAGAATTTGTAGAAAAACAAGAAGTAGGAGAGGATGTCTTGAAAAAGACGTTTTCAACTGCATATATAATTGTCAACATAATATTACTGAAAAAATATTCCCATATTAAGATCAAGTTATCTATATACTAGTCCATATATCAAAATGAGGTGCAAGGATTTTTAGTTTTCAATGTGTGTTCCCCTCTAAATTCTACTTTTTTAATGATCACTTAAATTTTATTTGGTGTTTACTATGATCTTTATTACTACCAACTAACCTTGAAAAACAAGGGTTCCATCTTCAATGTCATGTAACACTTCCTCAACCGTTAAACAATAATTGTCACTGATGGATTCTTCCTCACAAGTATCCCAATATTTAATTTGAAAAAAGACATAATTGTAAGGCATTTTGTCATAATATAATTAAAACATTTAAACAGTAAACACGTATAAGCAAAAGTGAAAAATGAAGAAAGCGGGAAAAAAGCAAAAAGCATTAGATAAGCAGAACACACACACTAGTTATATGCAGATTACACAATAAAGTCAGCTGACAAAACAACAACGCTACATGTATTAGTAGTATGTTTTCTATAAGCTTGGTAGTTATACTTGTTTATTTAGTACTTTCATATTACTGGTACATGTTATTACAAATAAAGCTACAGTACTTATAGATTTGCCATAACAATGCATTGTTATATTAGTAAATAATAAATTAAACAGGAAACATGCACATTTATAGCATTGTTAATGTTTTTTTCACAACTCATTCATTTTATCACATTTTAGTACATGCACATGCAAAAGTGAAAAATTAAGAAAGCAAAAAGCAATAGATAAGCGGAACACACACACTAGTTATATGCAGATTACACAATAAAGCCAGCCGACGGTAAACAGGAAGTAGAAATATACGAAAGTTTTCATTACGGCAAACATGATAAATTCTAAGTCGCGCGGTAAACAGGAAGTAGATGTGTGGTAAGCCTGGAAAGGGGAGACACGGTACAAGTCACTATGCCAAAGTCATGTATAAAAAATAAAATCATTTCTTCCAGTAGCAGCTGAGACATCTTTAACGAAAGTGTGAACGGAACGGACGGACAAGGTGATTGCAATATAGCCCCCTCTCTACGAGTGGGGGTATAATATGTTTTCTATAATCTTNTATTAGTAAATAATAAATTAAACAGGAAACATGCACATTTATAGCATTGTTAATGTTTTTTTTATAACTCATATTAATTTCATCACTTTTTAGTACATGCACATGCAGTTTATCATTTAAAAATAATATGATCAGGTGTCAGTATGTTAAAAGTGAGGAAAACAATTGTGTAACATCCCAGTAAAATGAAATAATGCATGGGACATTCTACCATGGTTTTAGAAACTAGGGAAATTTTTTAGAATGTTGGCATCAGACAGTTAAATAATTGTATGATAAATGCTTGTGTTCAACAGAATAAGTTCTGGAGTAATGTGCCTGAACAATGTGTTATATGAAATGTCAAATGCCTTATGTTCACCTCAAACTCATTGTCTTGTAATGCAATTACACGCCCCTTCCATTTCTTGTCACTCCACTCATGTTCAAGCTGCCTTCCAATTACATTCCTAGGATTATCTTTTATAGATTTTATTAGTTGATCTGTATGATCCAATTGGTTATTATCAACATTTGACTTTTCAATTAATTTCAATAAATTTTCTTTTAGCTGTTGAATGTCAAATTGCGCTTTTTACTAAATTGAAATAGATATTTATCTTTTGAAGGCACCTGTACAATTTCCTTACGCATGTTAATCTGCTGTTTCAATGCTGTTGTTTTTTCCTTCATTGTTTTCATTTTTGCCAAATTATTTTCAATTGTCTCAATATTGTTCCAAATCCTTTTGAATGTTTTCCTTTATTTTCATTTTCTTCTCCTAGCATTCTTTTTTGAGTCGTTTCCTTTCTTTTATGTTGATAGCACGTTGGTCATACAGATATTTCTTATTTTCCTTTACATTAATATTAAACTGTTTGGATGGATTTTGATACTGCATCATTAATAATGTGTTGTTGTTCCATGCCTGACTTTTCCTTTAACCACTGTCCTGTGTTATTATTTTTGTACATAGGGCAAGCTTCAATATTACTGAGTTTGGTGCCTGTTTTATTTTAGAATCTAGTTCTCCAAATATGTTATTTGGTGGACATGATTCAGATTTTTTAGCCAAAATTTATGAAGGATTACAAAATTTACCATTTTTAAGAAATGTCTTTGAAAAGCTGTTTAGATTTATCCTTTATAACTGTTGAAGAACTGATTGTGTCATGTCGTCTAAAGACGATTTCTCAAACAATGACTGACTAACTTTATCAGGTTCTAGTTGTGGACCGATAACTAGTTGTAATCTGTTTGTTATCAATAAATTTGTACTATTAGCACCATTTGTTAACAGATCGATGTTTCCATGTTCATTGTCAGTAATGTCAACTTCCTCAGATATCATTTTCATTATCAGAGGCAATCAAAGTGTCAGATATATTGTCACATACTGTTGTATCATCTGATTCTACAGTTTTGTTTGGGTCACTGAAAAGTTCTGGAGAATAAATAGTATCCATAAACACTGGCAGGTCAGTTATTTTGTCTTGCATATCCTTTGGTTTATCACCAAAGTTTATCAAGGTTTCCCTATATCACTGTCTGCCACAACTTCATAATATTCTCTAAAAATGCATATAAACAGAAGTGTTGATTTAGATATTTTATTTGATAGCCCTACTACTGATAAATTTCAAATAGTCTGTCATCTCTAAAAACCCAATATTGGTTATTTGGAATTTTTTTGCATCGTAGTGTACAATTAATATTTTTATTTAATGAGAACTGTACATATATTTATATTATTTCTAAAGTCATTACACTATACATACATTTTTTTCAGAATAATGATTATAAAAGGAATTAATAGATGTGGTGTTTACATCTACAAGCAAGGGAGATAATCGAACGGGGCAATCATTTCAATGTCTATCGAGTACATGTTAAACTACCCTATCTAATATCTGGATTTGACTGTAAAATTTAAATTATTGATGCATTAACATAATTTTATGTTAAAATGGGTTGCATAAATATGTTGCACTGTTGACAAATTTTCAGTAAGTACCATATGCTTTTAGGCTAGCCAATAAATTCTTACACTTGAGACAATACACACAGGTATAAACAAACAATCATGTTCAGCAAGAAGCTGTATGATGTACATTGCAGGAAACGATACCTAATTTTTCAAACTTTTCTTAGTGAGGGGGTGCTCTCAAACCC
>MJUT01062115.1:0-13171 GCA_002080005.1 Gigantidas platifrons | reverse complement strand
AATTCATTAAAAATAGTTTCTGTAGGGTTCAACAATCATACAGTTCATTTGTATATCAGCAGTTAATTCATGGTATTATTGACTTGTGTACTTTTTATAAATAAACCATATTTAATACTTATCAAATGAGGATGTTAACAATAATATTACAGTTGCAGTTACTCCAACCAAAGCTATACCAATGTATCTGAAACAGAATTAAGAAAAATAATCACTGATGTCATAGTAAGGTTTCTATCATCTCCCCCTTCCACATCCTCTTTCTGGTTAAAAGACTGACACCATTCATTTTTGCATTTAAAATTATTATTGTTTGATTAAATTAATATATAACATTAAATTAGACTTCTCTGATTTTATCTTCAGGCTATGATTAGTTAATCCTTGTATAGATATTTAACTGTTCAAGGGATTATTGGATTTTTCCAGTAGGGTGTTGGTCATGTGATTTATGATGTAGTGAAAGGTGTAAAGTTTAACAGTTTTATTTGGTTGGATTACCCCTAGGTCTTAATATTCCCGCTTGTTGTGAACTTTGTCAGTGGGCCCTTTGTCTCTGTTGAAGGAAGACATATATTTAGGATTTTTTGCATATTCTGATAGAAGCAAGATATTTTGGCAGAACTTTATGCAGTTTTGGAAGTTATAAGGTACACACCCACCCTTCATTTTCATCTTTTGTGAAAGGAAGGAAATGAGAGGTATAATTTGTGTTTCTTTATTTTGGGATATGAAATAGTTGTAATTCACATTTTTCATGTATGTCTGTGATTTCCTGAAAGTGTAGTATCTATTCACTAACCTTACTTTAAGAGTAAAAATGTTCTGTATTGTGATAGCTAGATTTTCATAATTCATTAAACAGGGTAGGGTTTTTCATGTGTAATACAAATTGAATTTTATAATTTTCAGTATTTTTGTATTTAATATAATTTCAAGTCATAATGATTGACACGTTCGACTGGTTAATTTTGTGACAGGTCATCTCATATATTGCTAATACTGAATAAGTGCTGGTATACTTGCTCTGTTTTATACACTATCAGCTCTGAATGGCCATGAACGAAAGTCGAACAATTTATCACAGTAGAACGGGAAGTTACCAGACTGAGAAATTAAAATTAATAATCAGAACAAGACAACCTAGGGTCACGGTATATGACTCGGTCAATAATTTTAATTGTATATGTATTATGACAATTTTGGACCAATTATCAGTCCCAATTCTTCGGGAAAAGCTCTTTTTTCCCCCGGGATTTCGGGATTTGGTATTTTTTTTAACGGGAAGTCAGGATCAGAACCCCTCCTAACCCCTCTCTTTAATCTTGGAAAAAATATCACAGATGATAAAACAGACTAGCCACATGGCAGGAATAAAAGAAAGATTTTTCATAAAAATGCTGCCTGCATTGCCATGCAGCGTTTTAAAACTGTCAACTGGGACTCAGTACATACTTTATATTAGTACTTAACTGACTGAGACAACGAGACATCTTTTTTTTTCGTTGTGTGTTCTATCTCTCTCTTCAATCTGCTGTTGAGAAATAAACTCTGTCATTAAATCCACCATTTCTGATGCATTACTTTTTCGTGACTTACTCTTAGATGCAGAAGCTGGTGAAACTTTATCGTCATCGTCCTCGTCATTTTTTCCGTCGGTTTCTGATGAATTTTCTGAACTTTCCTCTGCTTTTTTTGGTAATACTGAAGAGGTAGCTATGGGAACGTGTTTGACTTTGGGGTTGCCTTGAAACATGTCCTCAAGTCAAAGCAGAATGAAAGGTGTCATGGTGGTTCATATTGTGACACCTCAAACCGCAGAAGCTGTGGAGAATTATCCAACCAACTGAACACAAATATGACTTGTCCCTTATTTCATGAACCGACTCCTCAACGGCTGTTACACCGATAGGATTCATCTGTAAAGAAAAAATAATATATAGCAGATACTAGTAAGTGAATGTTGAATGTAAAGATACACAAACATCTGTATGGCGCTCACAATATAATATAAATGTAGCAATCGTATTGTCTTAAGCTTATACAAATAAAATGAGGATTATCGCAAGATTGAAACATATATGTTTTAATAGTATTTCTTCGCTGCCCAGTTAATGTTTTTGTTATCCTGCACTCGAGTAGCCACATTGTATTGACCAGATATTTTTTGTTATACATTTGTATTTGGTTTCTGACCAAGATATCTTTTTACAAGCCGGGCACGAACCCACGCCGTATTAGTGATATGCTTGTAGGAGTTGTTAGGTAACCCAACTACCTAACTCATTGAGCCCCCCGGGTCCTTGAATTAGGCGAAGTCGTTCACAGAATTTTTTTTACATTGTCTGTATTTTTTTTGGTATTCATTTCAGATTAGGAGAAGGATGCACTCATATTGCAGGGCTACTATTTGCTCTTGAAAATATTACTGAAACTCAAGAAAGAAAAAAAATAGGTCGACACAGCAGCTTGTACATCAAAGCATTGCGAGTGGAACAAACCGTCTAAAAGAGGTAAAACATGCAAAACTGTCGACGAAATAAAATTTAATTAAATATGATAAAGAAAAAGAAAGCGTAAAATGCAAACAGAAAACTGAAATAAAACCAAAGCCTAGCTCAACGTCTTGTAATTTCATTACAGAAAATAAAGATAAAATTAAAATGACTACAACAATGAACTAAACGACATGACTAGAATAATATATTTCTTGAGGATTTCGTAGATACTCATTACAAAAATTTTCGATTTCTTATAGTCAATTAATACATTAAAAAGGAGATGAAGCCTGGATAAAAAGTAAAGCAGAGCAACACTACCTGTATTTTAAACATATAGACATGTTGAATTAACTATGATTATAACTACAGCTACAACAAAGAACGAAACGACATGACTATAGTAAAAGGTTTCTTGAGGATTTCCTAGTTTGTAAGTTCAATCAAGCGACGGAGTAGGTGATCCATTTCTCCGTTTCTGTTTGGACGGTTGTCATGGTACCCATATCCATTTGTGTTACGTTGTCGGTTGGAGGGGTTTGCTGGTGGTACGGGACGATTGTGTTGCCAGCTAGTATTAGCAGTAGAACGGTACTCGTTATACGTTTTAAGGCATAAAATTTGATTTAAATGTGTTTTTAAAACTTTCGCTAAACACTTAGCCAGGTGCATTAAAGTGGATATCATCCTGATGGAAAATAAATCCGATGTTCCAAAGATAACTTTGTTGTTAATATAATGTAAGTATTTTTATTTATCTCGTGTCTTGAATTGAGCAATGGAAACTGTTCAGCTATATCTTTCACACTTATTTTGTCGACCGCCACTAGCTTTCTACGAAAAGAAAAGTTAAGTCCATTTTTGTATCTACACTCTCCATATATGGGTCTGTTTTTGTGTTCCCTTTGTAGCCATTTTATGTGGATATCATGAGGTTTTATCGTCTGTCACAGGAAGGGCAGGAAGAAATGTTCCTAAACCCCAGGTAAAGGCGTTTTCTTCCATTCTATATTTCTTCCCTCCAACTACTGCAACTTTCTATTTTCTAAGTTGCACATCTGGTCGGTTTTTATCCAACAATTGTCTTGCATTGCCAAATTTATAAATAACTTTGTCCTTCCAGAATTCCTGAAATCAGTTACAAATTCTACCAAATTAGTTCAATAATAATCTTTTAGTATACAATCCAATACTTGCCATGTAAAATAATGATGAGTTCCACCATGTCTATCAAATAAATTTAAATGATAGTAAAACAACAAATACTGAAAAATGTTGGACATCACTATTGTCCAAAGCAGATGTTGACATTTGTTGAGAAATGTACAGACTTAAGCGTGACGTTTCCCGGACGTTGTTAAGGAACTATCATTTATTAAATTATATATAGCTAACATTAATCAGACTTTCTTTTAATTGTTTCCCTTAACAAAGTTGTCTTTATGGTCCGCAAATGTAAATTCAGTATTCAAAATCTGTACATCATACTTCTGTTAGGTAGGACATTGAAAATAAAACGTGCAAATTTGTTGAAGAAATCCCTTATGTAATAAACAAATTACATATGTGATTATCGCAAATAGAAAGAAATCCAATCTATATATTGTATGAACAACCTTTACAGACTTACCCGGGCTGAGGCTTGAGGTAAATCTCTATATGTAGGAATGTCACATAACGCCCGTTATCGTTAATAACGTTTATAATATTGAAAAACTATGAATTCTTATTCTACGTCCCTTCACATGAACTTACAGCTAAAGACCTCAAGACAAGAAACTAGAAAAAATAAGCTGGGAATGAGAAGTAGAGACAAAAAGAAAAAGGAGAAGTGATTCATTAATATTTCCATTTTATTCAGATTTATTTTCTCGACTTTTACCTGACTGTTTTGATAAAATACAGGTTAATTAAACTTTACAACCAAGTTTCTTTTGTCCTCTTGTCTAAACATAATCTCTTTGATCTGAAAAAAGTGAGCAAAACAGTGTATTTTATTAGAGGCCGACGAAGAGCATTGTTAGCAGTTTGTCGCAATATAAATTACAATAATATAACTTTATGTATATTGTTTGTATAGTTTTGGGTTATTAGATGTACTAAATGTGTATTCTGACAAATTATATGATATCACATATCACCTTAAAATTATTATTTACTATTATTATAATATTAATTAATATAAAAATCCGAAACTTCATCAGATAGAAAATCGCAATCGCGCATTATTAAGTTGATTATTGATCATTATTAATATATTAATTTTGTTAAAGGCAGATATTATTTTAGTTTTGTTTTAAAAATAAAAGCAATATAATCAATACATGTATACGTACGGTCAATTCAAATAATGACATAAGGAAGTTTATTATGCAAAGACAGTAAACTATTTCACATTTTCGGCCCGGATTTCCTGCTACACAGGAAGGTGATGACACTTTTATGGCCTTTAAAATCGGACAATACCCCCATAAGATGTATAAAAATAACGAACAATTGTATCCATATCATTCTGTTATCAAACCTTACAACAATTCACAATGCCGAAATACAAGAAAGTTGACCACGACGAGAAGTTAAAGGTGATCGATTTACACAACCAGAGACACAAGCCATACGCAATACGTAGGAAAATTGCAGAAGAAAAACTACACCATCTCCAAGGGAAGCGTTCGATTATCATCAAGCAGTATATTACGGGCCTATTTAACCCAGCACACCAGCAAGTCAACGCTCCGCGTCCCATATTGTTTCAAGCCATCGGCAACCAGGAAGTTGACACCGTAAAGCAGGTTTTCAGGAAAAAACATAATTCATCAGCTAGAGATGTCTTGAGAGAACTCAACACAAATAGGTGCAACATCTCCTTGTCAACCGCAAGACGAGTAATCGACGTCGCCGGTTTTGTCGTCACCAAACCGAGATACTGCCAACTTATAAGGGAACCAAACAAAGAAGCCAGAGTTGCGTTCTGCAAAACGTTGATCGACATCGACGAGCAATTTGAAGATGTTGTCTTCACAGACGAGTCGTTCATACAACTTCATTACAACAAACCCGTTGCATATCGGCAAAAGGACGTGAAACCAATGCAGGCCAAAGCACCCACTGAAGGTTCATTTGTGGGGAGGAATCAGCAAGAGGGGGCCCACTCAGCTGCTTGTCTTCAGTGGCATTATGGAATCCGAATTATATACCAACGAGATCTTGAAAAACACGCTCAAGCCGTTCCTGGAGAACGTTTATCCAGATGGTCACCGCTTACAACAGGATAATGACCCCAAACACACGTCTATCATGGCAAAAAACTATATGACCGCAAAGAACACTATATGACCGCAAAGAACATCAACCGGTGGAAATGGCCGTCCGAATCTCCCGATATCAACCCCATCGAAATGGTTTGGCGCGATCTGAAGCGAGAGGTGGCTCAGCAAAACCCCACGACACTGGACTAGCTTGAGATGCACTGCCAGAAATACTGGGACACGGGCATGACTCCAGAGAAATGTATCTCGTACATCGATCACCTATACAAGGTTGTACCACTTGTAACAGTAGCAGGGAAAGCAACGGCAGATCTCCCGGGGAAACTGTACACAAAGGGTGACCATTCCATTGGCTTGAGCATAAGTTACTACGAGAACCTTATACACAAGTAGTTATATATAGAGAGTTCTACTCCTGCAGCAAGTGAAGCAAATTGAAGTCGCAGCCTGCAGCAGACACGGTCTGAAGCTTGCTGCAGGCATGACATCACGGCAGGTGTTAAAAATCGATAAGCCTTTGATTCAATATTGACAGGTGTAATGTAGTGAAGTCACGGTCTGTAGCTTGCTGCAATATTTTGAAACAGTGCAGCTATTAGATTACTTGGTATGAAAAGGATATCCTGACACTCGTTCATTTATTTAAGTAAAATACGAGCTTGTGGTCACAATGATATGCAGACAAAATTCGGTAGAAGAAATTGACAGTATTCGATCGAGTTTAAGCTCTCTATACTTCGTTCCGCCATCTTGTCATTGTGGTAATATCGAGACATTTGTTGTGATAACGAGCTGGAAATGAATATTAATAGGTAAGTAAGTATAGAAGAATGTAGATAAATATCTAACGAAGCGAAATATATATGTTTGATCGTTCTCGCACAACGGCGCAACTTTTTCACTGCGCAGTTTCTAAAGTTTTTGATAGGGTGAAATCCGTAGACCTATGGCCCGCAAATATCAGAAAACTGGCCAAGGACCATAAGGGCTACGGTTCCACAGCTATGTATCCTCGTGTGTCAACTTTTCGTGGACCTAAGCATTATCGTGGAAATAACAATAAAATCGACATATAAAATAAAATATGGAATTGCTTACCTTTAACACTGATATCTCACCCTTTTATCCACATGTCCTCAGAAAAATGCATGCTCAATTAAATACGATAATAGTGAAGCGGTATAAACAAAATTGGGGGAACGGAAGAGTCCTCTTTTCGTGGGTATGTTTCAAACTGTCATGAAAATCATAAAAATAGTATTGTCCTCAAAGTTATATGACGTCATACAGTGACTAAAAATACGCACGCGCGCTTGCAGATGTAAACATTGGAATTCTGACCGCAGAAACTTGATTTATGGATGATTAAACATAGGCAAAATTTGTTAATAGTAAAATGTGTTAAAACATTCATAGTTGTGATGCAATTGTACGTAAATTTACTTGTTTTGACCGCATATTATACAGCAAACGTAAATAAACACCAGCGACGTTCCACTTCCTAGTTACAGCTAAACCACTCGTCAATGTGACGTCACCATCGAAATACCGAGACTTCCTGAAAATCCACGAAAACTGGACCTTGCACGATACATGTAGCGATAACAGACCAAATTTGACAATTTCGTCAATACCTACTTTATATATATCCAATTAAAGCTCTTTTCAAGACAAACACAATGCAACAAGTTTCATATTGATATCTTGTATAATAAAAAAAATTAGGCTGGAAAACGTTTTCAGCGGATCTACTTTTATTCTGTCAATCCAACACTTATTCACTGACGGCACACTAGATTCACTTGAATGCTATTTTATTGAGGTCTGGCAATAAAGATCATACATGTTTATGAAACCCACATGCAAGAAAGTCAGTTTACACAGTTATTTCCACATTGAATCGTTTTCCTGAAAGTAGGATCATGAATAGGTGGTTGTTGATTCAAAGGCACCTTTTTCAAGCTCAATTAAGCAAGACGGTGCAGCTTCTGCTGCATGTACTAAAGCATGTAATCCACACAAAAACATTGTTCAATTTCGAAATCGACAACTGCATTCCAATTTGTTCTTGAAGTATACGGGTTCTATATTCCTCTTAAGTTCATTGAATTTGACATGTGTCGCATCTTTATCATACATTGCTGATATGATATTCAATAATATTTGTTTATTAATATCATCATCACAAAATTTAACGGTACTTAAGTCTTCTTCGCCTTTATTATCAGACATGGCAGGATGTCCAAAAAGAGGAAGATATGTGGAAGACTTTGACATTGCACGGTTTGAGTCATTTAGTCAGTATGACATTGATGAACTATCTGAGCCTATAATGGAGTAAACGTTTTATCTTTTCTAAATTTTCAGAGTGACATTGACAAGTTTATTGGAATGGAAAAATACCTTCATTAGTTCTAATAATTTATTATTCTTTTATGATATGTACACATAATTATTTTATGATTTGTCCAATTTAAAATCAATAGAATATACTTTATACGCTGTAAACATACCGTTGTACATGTCTATTGTATTGAACCATAACGGCCAATCTTATTTAACTTGTGCATTTGGCATGTTGGGAAAGAGAAAAATAGTTTCTTCATATACTTTTTGACTAATTTAAAACCACAATTTGTTTTTGCATTTATAATAAATTGTTTGTGATCGCTTATAATTGAGTTAAAGTTTATGATTTTTCATTGATGTATTACAGGTAGATATGCTTACGTCCTGAGTGAGCATTACTAGGTTTTTACCGCTATAATATAAGTAATTAATGTATCTTAAGGGTGTAGAAAGTTTATGTATCACCAGCCAGACTGACATGTATGTACACATTAAAATGATTTAAATCATTTTGATATTGATTTTTGTTTTCGTGCTTGTAAAGCAAAATGAATAATGATTAAACCCGAGGTCTACAATCAATTTCTTTTTTTTTATTTAATGATTATATATGAATGATGATCAAGATGTGAAAGGGTTCAGTGCTACTTTATTGTGGATGCTAACTTTGTTTGAATGCATGTTAAGTTTTATTTAAATTGTTGATACATTTCAAAATTCAGAGTTACTAAAAAGTTGCCTTCTAATATCAAGCAATATACATTTCACAATTTACAATCTGAAATATTGTATTTCAGAATGGATTGTCCAGAGTGGTCATCTGATGATGAGTGGGTCAACACTATAAGTGACCAAATAACTACCCCCATAAGTGATCCAAATCAGCAAGTGACTAATGTAAATGGAAACAATATAAATATTATTATACCAAATGAGAATCAATCCTCTTCTGCACAACATACCGAAAATGAACATAATCTAGCACAAATTTCTTCCTTCGATTTTCGGGAATATTTTTTTTTCTTAATTTGTATGCTCATTCCGCATCTAGTACTGAGAAGCGATTTTGAGTAGCGACTCAGTTTCAAGCACATTCTCACTGAGTTATATTTTATTAAGTTTATATAAGTTCCATATATTGACATTTCTTTGTAAGATTGATTTTAAATGTAAGTTTTACTCATGTATGAGGGGGGACAGGAGTGTACGCTTCTCTCGTCTCCTGTCCCTCTTCTCCTTTCTCCCACCCCTTTTTGTCCTATGTTTCCAATTGTTCACTAAATTTGAATTGTGACTTTTTGTCCTACTTATTTGGAATGGTTATCATAATTTTAATTGTGACCTTTTGTCCTTAAACTGTGACTTTTTGTCCTATATGTTTGGAATGGCTATACAAATTTGAAACTTACTTTTTGTCCTACATTTTTTCTTAACTCGTTACAACTAAAATATTAGATAATGAGTTTGGCATTGTGTTGAATAATACTAGATTTTTTTTCAGGTAAAGGTGTCATCATTGTATGAAGTACGGTATGGCAACAAGATCGAAGAGGTGGCCACTGCCCTTGTTATGTATTCCGGTACCGAGGCCGACATGCGAGCCAAAATGAAGGAACACAAAACGACACCAACGCCAGTATCAACGTCAGAAACACATCAGTGCAAACACCAGTACCAACCGCGGTGTTTTAGTAAAATTAAGCCAGAAACTTTACCGGTCATGTACTGTAATAACAAAAAGGCTTGGATGAACAGTTCCTTATTTGAATCGTGGCTCTCAAAATTCAACAATCGCATGAAACGTCAAAACAGGCATGTTCTACTCTTTGTTGACAATGCACCATCGCATCCAAATGTTAAGCTTCTGTTTCTGCCACCCAACACAACTTCTAAATCACAACCGATGGACCAGGGGATTATTCAGACACTTAAGTTAAAATTTCGAAAACGCCAACTTCAACATGTCATTTATGAAATGGAAAAGGATAAACCAAAGTGTGGGTCACAACTGTTGAAAGACATCACAATCTTACAAGCCATTTATTGGATTCATCGCTCGTGGCAGAAGGTAGAAACAACAACAATCCAAAAGTGTTTTGCTAATTGTGGTTTCCAGGATTTAGCTTCCCAGCATTTGTCTGACGATTCTGATTCCGATTATGATCAGGACGATAACGTTCCTTTAAAAGTCGTATCTATGGCCAGACAACTGTTTGGTTGTGATTTTCAAGAACTCGTTCAACTTGATCAGCACATGTCAACATGCGATCAGAATGTGCGCGACTGGAGTAAGTCTGCGAATGAACTCTTAGCTGATTTAGATGGACCATCCTTGAGCGACAACGATGAGGACACCGACGTTGAGCCACAACAGAAAGCCCCATGCACTTTGTCAGAGTTAGACTTTTACATTAGTGAAATAAAAAACTTTGCACTGGTAAATGGTAGACAACGAATGTTGGACTCTGTTATGGAAATTGAAGAAGATGTAGTCGTACAACGAATCAAAGTTGTCAAGCAGTGTTTGATAAGTGACTTTATGCAATAAACATTTTTATCTATTGTGTACATTGTATGTTTTCTTGATATGAAATAGTGGCTTTAAATCTAGTGCATAATTGAATAGTAACTAAGAATTGAGTTTATTGTGTACATGTATGTCATATATTTTTATAAAATGTCATAATCAATATGTAAGTCATTCGTTTTGTGTTATGATACAATAATTGTTATTGTCATAAAATAAATAAAATTATTATACTATGAATTGTGTTTATTAAACTCGGAGAGAAATATGATGTCAGCAGGAAAAATACGGTACTTAAATACAAAACAAAAACCAAAACAAATATAAAAAAAATACAGGATGCACAGAGAAAAAAAAACCTAACAGATTTGTATGTGTACATTCTTTATTCATATAATATCACAAATTACATGGTCATCAACAGTTGATAATTTTCTTTTTTACGTAGAGTCCCATGGCCATACACACTACCATTCAAACATAACCAAACAATGAAAAAATATTCGTTCACTTGGACCTCTTTATAAAGGGCACCTGTCTATAAAGGGCAATGTTGCCTCTTCCCATAGATGCCCTTTATACACAGGTTTGACTGTATTTTAATATTTTTCTTCAGGAAAAATTGGTAATAATTGACCAGATTGTATCCACTGAAGTTGCAGACCTTTGCACCTCATGTGAGGTAGGTTTAAATTGTTTAATTGTATTTTTGTTTGCTTTGTTTAGCTTAGTTTATTAATGCTTATTTGTAATGTTTGCTTGCATTCTATGTTGCAATCATGTAATGTCTTGTCTGCATTAATCTAATGCTGCTATTTGTTGTTTTTAACTAATTATTATTATTGTGAAGCCACAGCTTCAATATGACTGTGATGCATTTATGAATATGTAAAATATATATAAAATGGTATTTGTATATATATTTGAGTAAACTCAGAGTGGTCCGTTATCATTCTGTTGTGTATAAATAAGATTTGTGTTATTTTAAATAATAGGAAATACCCTGTAAACATTTCCTATATATTATTGTAACTTATTTTTAACCTATTGTTGTTACTATGTCTAATTAAGGACATTCTTTTGTCATTTTAGGGTTAGTAATTTACAACTATATAGTTATTATGTGAATAATGAGGAAAATAAAGAATCCATCAGTCGGGAAGCCAACGTCAACTTTCGTACCTCCTCCCATAAGGCTAAAAACATTTACGCAAAGGCAGATAATAATAAACCACCAGGTGTCGCCCATAATCGTAATACGTATCGACGTTTGTTTACCATGACGATGACGGAATAAACCTTATATGACAGATAAATATAAATAAATACATTCCAAAAAAACGTGAATTATCATGGTTAAATATATAAGTTGCAGAAAAAACTAGNAAGTGTTTATTAGACATAATATCGGTATATAAAACAAGGGATTTCCCGAGGTATTTGTTTTTGTTGTTGTAGCTAAGAATATATGGCGGGAAATTATCGAGGCTAAGAATAACTGACACAAACGCATCCCATTGGTTGTCAATAAAAACTATGGTCAAAAATAGGTTTACCCATCATTCAAACGTGCAAGGAAATATAAAAATAGCCATCATTCCGCCTTTAAATTGCAAAACGAGGTTTGTAACTTAGGACTCTGTCAGCCGCCATTTTTTGAAAAAGAAGACGCAGAACTACACGGAAAAAAAAAGAGTAGCCTTTGTTTTATTTGCATTTAGAGTATCATAGCATAATTAATTTGATTAATAGTTAATCCTTTGATATAATTTCAGATATTTATTGTGTATTTAACATATCCCACCCCCACAAATAGATCTCTAACCATATTTTATTGACATCATGTGAAAATATTCTAGTCTTAGCTTCTGTTTTTTTTTTACACTTGAACAATAATATATTTCAAATTTACAACACAGGTGACCATGATTAAATAAGATATTCTTATTTATTTTGTCAGTATTTGCATTTATTATTTAAAACAGGTATCAAACCCTACAAACTGATTTCATGTTTTAACATTAAAAATGTGTATGGTCTTGTGGTCAGAAATTTGACATGTTAGCTTAGCCTAGAGATATTTCAGCCTCTGCTTCTTATTTTTTACCAATGTTCACTGATCAATCATAGACAATATTTTATTTGCATATATTTCACATTATTTCAGACTACAGTTCAGATGATTAAATAAAAGTATTTAATTTATGATTGTTTCATCTTGTTTGTTAATTTGTTATTAGTTATATTTGCATTTATTATTTAACAAACAGGTATCGAACCCTTTAAACTGATTTTATGATGTTTTAACATTTAAAATTATATGGTCTTGTGGTAAAAAACTGGGCATGTAAGGATATTCCAGTCTCAGCGTCTGATTTTGTACCTTCCAGATTGTTAATTGATCAATTATGTATTTCAGTATTTAAGATTTACAGCACTGAAAATATAATAAAACTATTCAGATTGATGAAATGTTTGTCTTTTTGTATTTTGTCATTTATTTAGTGTAGATTGGTTCATGTTAACAA